>JAODAL010023383.1:0-62774 GCA_025379985.1 Phyllomedusa bahiana | reverse complement strand
TTTTTGCAGTAAATGTTTTCATACTTTATTATCCTGTACTGATCCCGAGTTACATCCTGTATTATACTCCAGAGCTGCGATCACTATTCTGCTGGTGCAGTCACTATGTACATACATTACATTATTTTTTTATTTGTTATATTACACTGGAAGTTGGAGGTTTTTCTTTATTGAACTCACCTTGTCAGTAGTTTGTGATCACTGTATTTGCGGTTTCCATCCTCACCCCCCTGGTGCTTTACCCCTCTCCCTGCTTTGGGTTTTCATAATTACCACAGGTGATCGGTTCTGATGGCATCTTCTGTACATGGACATTCTCTTCATCAAGCATTATCCGTCCTCTGAAGCTTCTACTAAAGATCAAGGGAGGAAGCAGAAACGGGTCAAACACTGTGGGGCTGAAAGGGTTACACTTCATTCGGTGTCTCCCTTCCACAATATCGCCCGCGCCGCCGGAGAGGAATGTATTATATTGTCAAAGGTTTTAAAACATAAGTGTCCCACTTGATTAAAATTTCAGCAGCAAAATCTCTGAAGATGTGCTAATTCTCCATCACTTATTGGCAGCCTTTCAGCATAATCGCACCATAAATTTGCTGATCGACATTAAACATTGCTTTAAGGATTCTCACATTTGCATCTAAAGTGTGAACAGAAAAGCTTCTTTTAGTCTCGACACAGAGACCCGAAGCATGCGGCGCAGTGCACCCAGTGAGCCCGTACCATCCAGGTGTGATGCCAACTAGACTGTATGGCTGTGTTATCTACCTATCTATCTATCTATCTCATATCTATCTATCTCATATCTATCTATCTATCTCATATCTATCTATCTCATCTATCTATCTCATATCTATCTATCTCATATCTATCTATCTATCCCATATCTATCTATCCCATATCTATCTATCTATCTATCTATCCAATATCTATCTATCTCATATCTAACTATCTATCTATCTCATATCTAACTATCTATCTATCTATCTATCTATCTATCCCATCTCATATCTATCTATCTCATATCTATCTATCTATCTCATATCTATCTATCTATCCAATATCTATCTATCTATCTATCTATCTATCTATCTATCTATCCCATATCTATCTATCTCATATCTATCTATCTATCTCATATCTATCTATCTATCTCATATCTATCTATCTATCTAGATCTATCTCAGATCTATCTATCTATCTATCTATCTATATATCTCATATCTATCTATCTATCTATCTATCGATCTATCTACCTATCTATCTATCTCATAGCTATCTATCACATATCTATCTATCTATCCAATATCTATCTATCTAATATCTATCTATCTATCCAATATCTATCTATCCAATATCTATCTATCTCATATCTATCTATCTCATATCTATCTATCTATCTATCTATCTATCTCATATCTATCTATCTCATATCTATCTATCTCATATCTATCTATCTCATATCTATCTATCCAATATCTATCTATCTCATATCTATCTATCTATCGCATATCTATCCATCTATCTATCTCATATCTATCTATCTATCTATCTATCTCATATCTATCTATCTCATATCTATCTATCTATCTATCTATCTATCTCATATATATATATATTCCATATGGGTGTGTTATCTGTCTATCTCATATCTATCTATCTATCCATCTCATATCTATCTATCTATCTATCTCATATATATATATATATATATATATATATATATATATATATATATATATATATATAATTCATATATAAACTATTCCATATCTCTCTCAATCTATATATCTCATTACCTATCTATCTATCTATCCCATATCCATCTCATATCTATCTCATATCTATCTATCCCATATCTATCTATCTATCTATCTCATCTATCTATCTATCTATCTATATCTATCTATCTATCTCACATCTATCTCATATCTATCTAGCTATATATTTCAAAACTATCTATCTATCTATCTATTTTTATACTATCTCATATCTACTACTTTTTTCATCTATCATCTATCTCATATCTATCTATTTCATATCTATCTCATATCTATCTCATATCTAACTCATATATCTATCTCATATCTATCTATCTATCTATCTATCCATCTATCTGCCTAATACCTATTTATCTCATATCTATATATCTATCTATCTATTTATCTCATATCTATATATCCTACTGTCTATCTGTCTATCTATCTCATATATACAGTATCTATATATCTCATATCTATCTATTTATCTAGATAGAAATGGTTGTCTTGGAGTTGTGTTTGGGGTCATTATCATGTTGGATACTGCCCTGCAGTCCAGAAGGGAGGGGGTCATGCTCTGCTTCAGTATGTAACAAGACATTTTGGCATTCATGGTTCCCTCAATGAACTGTAACTCCCCACAGCTATCTGAACCAAATAAGTTTATCTTGGTCCATTCAGAGCACAGGTCATGGTTCCAGTAATCCGTGTCCTTAGTCTACTTGTCTTCAGCAAACTGTTTGCAGTTTTTCTTATGCATCATCTTAAGAAGACTCTTCCTTCTGGGATGACAGCCATGCAGACCAATGTGATGCAGTGTGCGGCGTATGGTCTGAGCACTGACAGGCTGATCCCCCACCCCTTTAACCTCTGCAGCAATGCTGGCAGCACTCATCTCTGGATATGATGCTAAGCATGTGCACTCAACTTCTTTGGTCGACCATGATGAGACCTGTTCTGAGTGAAACCTGTCTCGTTAAACCTCTGTATACTCTTGGCCCCCGCGCTGCAGCTCAGTGTCAGGGTATTGCCAATCTTCTTATAGCTCCTGCCATCTTTATGTAGAACAACAATTCATTTTTTTCCAGATCCTCGGACAGGTCTTTGCCATGAGGTGCCATGTTGAACTCCCAGTGACCAGCATGACAGAGTGTGAGAGCGATAACACCAAATTTAATTCGTATCTGAGACCTTGTAACACTAACGAGACATGACACCATGGAGGGAAAATGGCAAATTGGGCACAATTTGTCCATTTTCACTTAGGAGTGTACTCACTTTTGTTGCCAGTGGTTTAGAAATTGATGAGTTATTTTGAGGACACACCAAATTTCCACTGTTATACAAGCCGGGCACTGACTACTTTACATTATATCAAAGTGTTAGATCTTCAGTGTTGTCCTATGAAAAGATATAATACAATATTTACAAAATTGTGTGGGGTGTACTTACTTTTGTGAGATAATGTATGTATCTATTATCTATTTATCTTTTTACTTCATATTCATTTATTGATAAGAAAAGAAGATAGATATTAGGTAGATAAATATGAGATAGATAGATAGTTCCAGTCACTCACAGACTCCAAACCACCCCTAAATAATGACCTCACATTCAACCCCCTAATTAAATTCAGAGCCCAGAACTGACTCCCCCAAAAAATAGGACTCCAGATTTCCACTAAATAGATACAAACCTCAGATTTTGACCCATAAATATATATCAACCCCCGGAACTGACCCCTAAATAAATCAAAACCCAACTTTAAATTAAACCAGCCCCTAGTAGTGACCCCCCCCTAAATAAATCCAGAGCGAATGATTGACCTAAATAAATACTGACTCCATACCGCTTTCCTGTCCATGACTATAACCCTAAATGTAAGAGACATATAGAAAGATAGACACACAGATATCAGATAGATACATACACTGCTCATAAAAAGTTAGGAACATGTGGTTTAAAAATTTCAGGTTGAACATAAAACTTCTTCAAATTCTTTTTAAAATGCACTAAATGACCCATCTCTCCCCTTTATATGCTCTCATCCAACTGTTCAATGTTTCAGGACTTTGTGCACAACTCGCTGATCTCTAAAAAAGAGCTTAATGGCAAAATTCCCAACAAGTGTTGATCCATGAATCGTCCAAATTTCATTTAGGGGATCAATGTGAATTGGATTTAAAAACCTCCTCCTCTTTCCCGCTGTTCACATTGTGACATCATGAGACCAAGACAACACCTTACAATTGTCAGCAGGACCTCACCATTGCGAGGCTTCAAGCAGGATGCTCTCAGACAGAAGTGACCACTGAGCTTAGAGTGTCACAGAGTGTAATCAGCAGGTTGTATCAGAGATAGAGAGACTGGAAGAGTCACAGAAAGGCAAAGAATTGTACGTCCATTGGCTCCATCACACCCTGATGAGCGCTTTATTGTAAACAATGCCCTGTGGAGCCGGATGATGAATGCCCAAAAACTCCAGCAGGGTTTTAAAGGGGGGTAGAGGGGCCATTTGGGGTCCGTTTATATCAGCGTGGTCACTTCTTTTTACTAGTGCACAGTGCGTGCAGGGTAATAAATCGGGTTATCATAGCACTCAATGCGTGCTATGATTTTACTGTATTTGCAGGGTGTACTTTCGGCGCATTGCAGCACAAATATATTGAGCGATTCAGGGATCAAACACCTGTTTTGCCATTAAGCTCCTTGTTAGAGATCAGCAAGTTGTGCAGAAAGTCCTGAAACATTGAACAGTTGGACGAGTGACTCATTTAGTTAATTTAAATCAAAAAATAATCAAGAAATCTTATGTTCATCCTGAAATTTCAAAAAAAAATTTAAAATTTTTGGGGAAAGCGTACATAATACATACTACAATATAGAGATAGATAGATAGATGATGGATAATAGATAATAATAATAATAGAATAAAAATAATTGAAAAAAAGATAGTAAAAAGGGGATAGATAGATTGAGATAGAAAAAAGATATGAGATAGTTAGATGGTAATAGTTTAAGTAAATAATAATATGAATAGATAGATAATAGATAATAATGATAATAGTATGGGGATAGATGATATGAGATAGATAGATGATAGATAGATAATAGATAGAATGAGATAGTTTAATAATAGATAGATAGATATGAATAGATAAAGTGGGGGAAATAGATAGAGGATAAAGATATGAGATAAATTAGAAAAATATGGATAATGATAGGGATAATAGATGGATAATAGATAAAATTTAAATAATAGTTTATGGGGTAATAGATAATAGATAAGATGGATAAAACCTCCCAAAACTATCAAAATTTCCCCGTATTTTAGAATCTTTTTATGAGATCACTAAGCCTTCCATTTTTTTAAAACTCAAATTTGTAGTTTTGTTTAGATTTTTTTAGATCCCTCATGTTTTTTGATTAAGTATGGGGCACAAATCCCAAAATTTTTGACCGTAAGAAAAATTTCATGAGACCTTTTAATCCCATTCTTTCTCTCTCAGTATATAATTACACCATAGGGGGCCTTCCACGGTACAGGACAAATCCCGGGGCCGGTTTGCCCCCGGGGTTTTTGTCTTTTGCCCCTCCCCCCACGGGGGGGGGGTTTTCCCCCGGGATGAGCGGAGAAGAGCCCTCCCCCCCCCCATAGAAAAGACTTTTCCCTCCAAAAAACCGGAGGGAAAAGATGATGCATGTTCTATGTTTTGCCCCTGGCCGCCGGGGCAAAAAAGCGGGCGGAAAAAACCTGCAGTGGGGACAGTGGGGACTGCTTTCACGGGGTTTTCCATAGGAACAAAATTTTGCTCATTTTCGGCCGGGGTTTTTAGGGGTCTGAAAAACTGCAAACCCCGGAAAAAACCGGGGCCAAAACCCTGCCGTGGGGGCTTTCCTAATGTTTAGATTGTAACAAACAATATAGACAACTGTTCGATCCCTTTTTGATTTTAAAATTTTTTTGCACAGAGACCCGTGATTTGGTCTTACAAAGTGATTTTAAAGGGCTGCAATGGTGAGATTTTCTCACTGAAGCCATATTTGTATGTTAAAACAGTTACCCCTTTTGATTTTTTTAACCTCCGATCAGCGGTAGTTTTCAACTTTTTCTACGGGACAATAAATTTAGAGGAAAAAGGGAAAGGAAAAAAAAAAAGGAAAAAAAAAAAAAAAAAAAAAGATTGTAAACGTTTATCATTAAATACGTTTTTTATTAAAAACATTTACTTAAAATACATTTTTATTAAATATTTATCATTAAATACATTTATCATTAAATCGTTTTCATACCCACACTGTCAGTTCGAGGCATAACTTTTTTTTTAGCGGCATTAATGCCTTTTTAGAATTGAATTGTTACGATCGTGTCATACTAATATGTAAACAAAAGGGCGATATTTATCATGAATTGTAAAAACCCATTCATGCCTATATGAGAATGTATATATCTAATCATTGCAGTCATATATTATGCAGTCAGCAAACAGTTAACTGTTCACCACTTTCTAAAAGTTTGGACACCACAATCATCCATACAAATCCCGATCCCAGTCTGACTAGTGAGATGCCTCGCTTGGATTTTTGATTGATGGGTAAAAATCTCCAACCGATTTGTCTCTAAGTCCAAAATGGAGCGTGATCACACTGAACGAAAATCCCACGCCGATTAACGTGCCCTGAATTGTATCTAGACACTATAAATGTCCCAGCATGTGAGCAATGACATGCCCCTGATGAAGTGCCGGTATGCGGCCCGAAAACGCTTTAGGTTTTAATATTTTATTTTTGTATGTGTCTTTTAAAGTGAAAAAACCTATCACTGTATAGCCCATGAGTGCATGACACGTTTATACCTATGAGCGCTACTGCCCGGGTTTTTTTCTTTTAAACGTCCTATCTAATCACCACGAGGTCTTCTCCACGTGGGAGCCGGGGATGCAGAAGCTGCCGAGGTTCGGAGCTCTAAATAGAGCACATAAACTGATACGAGTGTTGTGCCTCTTAATTTAACGCACAAACTTTAAAGAGGTGAGCAAACCTTATCATGTGTGATACCTGTTTAACCCAACGTATTTCACTATTGTGCGCCTGTGTGTTTCCTTTTTTTATATATATATTAGTAGATAGATAGATAGATAGATAGATAGATAGATAGATAGATATGAGATAGGTAGTTTAGATTTTGAGTTTGATAGATAAAATAGATAGATAGATATGAGATAGATATGAGATAGATATGAGCTAGATAGATAGATATGAGATAGATAGATAGCTATATAGATAGATAGATAGATAGATAGATAGATAGATAGATAGATATGAGCTAGATAGATATGAGCTAGATAGATATGAGCTAGATAGACAGATAGATAGATAGAGATATGAGATAGATAGATAGATAGAGATAGATAGATAGATAGATAGATATGAGATAGATAGATATGAGATAGATAGATAGATATGAGATAGATAGATAGATAGATAGATATGAGATAGATAGATAGATAGATAGATAGATAGATAGATAGATAGATATGAGATAGATAGATATATATGAGATAGATATGAGATAGATAGATATTAGATAGATAGATAGATAGATAGATAGATAGATAGATAGATAGATAGATAGATAGATATGAGGTAGATAGATATGAGATAGATAGATATGAGATAGATAGATATGAGATAGATAGATATGAGATAGATAGATGTGAGATAGATAGATAGATAGATATGAGATAGATAGATAGATAGATAGATAGATAGATATGAGATAGATAGATAGATATGAGATAGATAGATAGATATTAGATAGATAGATAGATATGAGATAGATATGAGATAGATATGAGATAGATAGATATGAGATAAATAGATAGATAGATAGATAGATAGATAGATAGATAGATATGAGATAGATAGATAGATTGATAGAAAGATAGATATGAGATAGATAGAAAGTTTGATATAGATAGATATGAGATAGATATGAGATAGATAGATATAAGATAGATAGATAGATAGATAGATTTTATTAGATATTCCCCTGTAAGTGATCCTGTTGGGCTCATTATGCAGCTGGGTTTTGTCTGTTTTGTTCCATCTGATGGTCACATTTATTAGAAGGTTGAAGCGGGAGTCCTGGGACTAATGAGGATCTCACCCTGACGCCCGTCACCCTGGACTTCCGGCTAATTAGGGCTGAGACACCGTAGCCCGTCCTTGAGAAGCGAGGGCCGCCAGATCAGAGCTATGTGCAGATGGAAAAAGGGTTAAGATTTTTGGAAATCTCGGCCATAAAATATTTCCTTCCCTGTGAAATATTACAGTGTTGCAAAGTCACAATTCAAATCAGATTGGGAGGACATTTGCTGCGAGGAAGCAGTGAGGAGCGTTATAATCCAGAAATCTCACATAAAGCTGAACCTTCATTTCCAGGCGTTCACTGGGGAAAAATAAGGAAGAAAAACACTTTCTCTGCATCAGTATTTTTTGATAAATTGCGCACAATTCATTTTCATCTGTAAGATTTCAGCTTTATAGTTAAACCAATTATACAAGACGTATGATCCTCACATTCCTGGCACAGGATACAGGGCCGCACCGTCTACACTGTACGAGGGAGTGTAAGGGGCTGGGGTGCAGGAGAGGACTTCATGATGAACTGGACGTTGGTAAGCTTGGAGAAGTGGCAGTGACTCAATGGTTAATATGGGAAGGGAGAGAAAGAGGAGCAGGGACATTTACCAAGGATCACAACATGGCCCTGTCTCTGGAGCGACGTATTGACAAAAACATGATAGAGTTCATAGTGGTGACTCGGCCTCCAAATTCCCCAGATCTTAAAGGGGTTTTGCCACGATCTCATTTCATACCTCCTGTATCCAGCTCTTCAGCTCTGTGCGCCCAGAAGGGGGCGTGTGTGATGTGTTTGAATTGCATATCATGTGACCCAGCAGGATGACATCACCAGGCCTTTCCTCTCTCTAGCCAAAGAAAGGTCTTTATGTAAAGCTTTGTGAGTAGCTGAGAGGTAAAGCTTTTGCCTCCAGGTACAAGGGTCCTAGGTTCAAATCCCTGCAGGAACCAAACCTGTATTTTTTTTTCCTCTTTATCAATGCACATATCTCGTTGAGGTTTCTTTTTTATTTATTTGCACTGTTTGACTTATTACTAAGGAGCACAGAGGACAGGAGTAGAATGACAGCACCTGGGGTTTGAACACTCAGTAGCTTCTTGAGAGGAGAGGTGATGTCTGAGCATGTGTGACCAGGACTGAGGAGCTCCCAGCCCTGGTCGTATTCCCTGGAGACGAGCTGTAAACAATGGATCACTAAAGGAGCAGCTAAGACAAAAAAACGGTGAAGAATTTTTAATAATGATGATAAATGGTGAAAATGTTTGCTATTTCATTTGCAAGCTTCCCACGTCAATTTTACTTCGTGGCAAAACCCCTTTAATCCGATCTAGGATCTGTTGGATGTGCTGGGACATCCAACCCATGGAGGCCGCAACCCATAACTGAAAGGACTTAAAGACGCAGCCCCATCTTTGAAATCTGATCTTTGTAAATTTCATGGGAATAACTTTTTGATACTTTTGTATTTGTATTGTTTTCTTGTGACACATTGGGCCACATGTATGAAAACTGTGTGGCTCTAAAACTCATTTTGTTTCCCAAAGCAATCAATCAGAGTGTCCCTCTCATTTCATATAGTGCTCTGGAAAAATGAAAGGAGCGCTCTGATTAGTTGCTATGGGCTGCAAAGTGAGTCTTAGACCTACACAGTTTTCATACATGTGGCCCAATGTGTCACAAGAAAACAATACAAATACAAAAGTATTAAAAAGTTATTCCCATGAAATTTACAAAGATCAGATTTCAAAGATGGGGCTGCGTCTTTAAGTCCTTTCAGTTATGGGTTGTGGCCTCCATGGGTTGGACGTCCCAGTACATCCCACAGATCCTAGATCAGATTAAGATCTGGGGAATTTGTTAGTAAACTTAAATTTTTTTCCATCTCTGATAGAAAATTTAATACACAATTTTTTTAATAACGAGCATCTACCATATACCCACTGTAGGTTGGCATAATTTTTAAATGTCTTTTTATTTTTTACGACTTTAGGAGGCTTAGAAATTTCATAACAATTTTTCAAATTTTCAAGAAAATTTTCAACACAGATTTTTTTTTTTAGGCATCAGTCCTGTTCTAATGTGGCTTTGAGTGGGCTATATTTTAGATACCCCCCATAAATGATTCAATCTAAGAAACTAATCCCCTCAAGTTATTCAAAACACCATTTAGGAAGTCTATTAACCTATTAGGTATTTCACAGGAATTAAAGCAACGGGAGAGGTGAAATTTCAAAATGTCCCTTTTCTGAAGATTTCAAATTTTTATCTTTTATTCACTGGAACACAGTAAATGTTACTGGGAAAACGGTACTCAATATCGATTGCCCCAATTCTGATGTTTTCAGAGATATCTCATATGTGGCCCTAGTGCGCTATTTGGCTCAACCACAAGCCTCAGAGTAGGAGGAGCCCTTACCAGACTCTGGGGCCTCATTTTCTGTAGGCGCCATTACAAATTTGCGGATGCCCTAAGGTACTAAAACTTAATAAACACCTCTAAAAAGAGCCCATATTGGAAACTACACCCCTTAAGGAATATATTAAGGGGTGCAGTGAGTATCTCGATCCCACAGGTGTTTCACAAATTTTTTTAGCGTTAGGCTGATAAAATGAAAAATTAGTTTTTTTCTAGCAGTCTGCAATTTTAGTTGAAAATTCAATACAATACCATAGCAATGATATAAATGTTATATCGTTTATGTTTTATTACTTTTATACAATAGAAACGTGTTTCTAATAAATGTAGTTTTTATATTGTCATAATTCAGAAGTCAAGTTTTTTATTTTTCTTTATATGGAGCAGATTAAGGACTTTTTTTTTGCCGGATGAGTTGAAGTCTTCAGTGATACCATTATGGGGTTCATATGATGCTTTGATCACTTCTTATCAAGGTTTTTGGGAGGCAGAATGAACAAAATACAGCAATCCTGGTAGTGGTTTTTATTTTTTACAGCGGTCACCGTGCGGTATAAATGACATCCTAACTTTATTCAGCAGGTTGATATGATTACATACGCTCTCCTACTGGTCACTGCAAGATCAACATGGCAAAGAACTGTCTGAGGATCTGAGAAAAAGAATAGTTGTTCTACATAAAGATGGCCGAGGCTATAAGAAAATTGAGAACACCCTGACACTGAGCTGCAACGCGGGGGCCAAGAGTATACAGAGGTTTAAC
Organism: Phyllomedusa bahiana; assembly: GCA_025379985.1. Lineage (NCBI taxonomy): Eukaryota > Metazoa > Chordata > Amphibia > Anura > Hylidae > Phyllomedusa > Phyllomedusa bahiana. Next base: position 51,690 of record JAODAL010023383.1, on the reverse strand, counting down.
AGGACAGGTCCCATTCAGATCAGGCCTCACCCTGGTTGACCAAAGAAGCTGAGTGCACATGCTCAGCATCATATCCAGAGATAAGTGCTGACAGCATTGCTGAAGAGGTTACCGGAGGGGGAGGGGGGGAGTCAGCCTGTCAGTGCTCAGAGCATATGCCGCACACTGCATCGGTCTGCATGGCTGTCGTCCCCGAAGGAAGCCTCTTCTAAAGATGATGCACAACAAATCCTGCAAACAGTTTGCTGAAGACAACAGACTAAGGACATGGATTACTGCAACCATGTTCTGTGCCTACAGTCCAGCATGGGGGTGAGAGTGTCATGGTATGGCGTACTGTGACATACTGAAGCAGAGGATGAGCTCCTCCCCTCTGGGTCGCAGGGCAGTATCCAACATAATAATGACCCCAAACACCTCTAAGACGACCACTGCCTTGCTAAAAAAAATGAGGGTAATGGTGCTGGACTGGCCAAGCATGTTTCCAGACCTCAACTCTATTGGTCATCTGTGGGGCCTCCTGAAACGGAAGGTGGAGGAGCACAAGGTCTCTAACATCCACCAGCTCCGTGATGTCATCATGGAGGAGAGGAAGAGGATTCCAGTGGCTGCAACCTGTGAAGCTCTAGTGACCTCCATGCCAAGAGAGTTAAGGCAGTGCTGGAAAATAATGGAGCCACACAAAATATTGACACTTTGGGCACAATATGTCCATTTTCAATTAGGGGTGTACTCACTTTTGTAGTCACTTAGGGGTGCACTCACTTTTTTAGTCACTTAGGAGTGCACTCACTTTTGTTGTCAATTTGGGTTGTACTCACTTTTGTAGTCACTTAGGGATGTACTCACTTTTGTAGTCACTTAGGGATGTACTCACTTTTGTAGTCACTTAGAGGTGCACTCACTTATGTTGTCATTTAGGGGAGTACTGACTTTTGTTGTCACTTAGAGGTATACTGACTTTTGTTGTCACTTACGGGGTGTATTTACTTTTGTTGTCACTTAGGGGTGTCTTCACTTTTGTTGTCACTAGGGGTGCCTCACTTTTGTGTTACTTAGGGGAATACTACATTTGTTGTTACTTAGAGGTTACTCACTTTTGTTGTCACTTAGGGGTGTACTCAATTTTATTCTCACTTAGGGGTGCACTCACTTTTGTAGTCACTTAGGAGTGTCCTCACTTTTATAGTCACTTAGGGGTGCACTCACTTTTGTAGTCACTTAGGGGTGCACTCACTTTTGTTGTCATTTAGGAGAGTACTGACTTGTTGTTGTCACTGAGGGGTGTACTAAATTTTATTGTCACTTCGGGGTATCCTCACTTTTGTTGCCAGTGGTTTAGACATTGATGACTGTGCTGAGTTATTTTGAGGGCACCACATTTCCCCTGTGATACAAGCCGGGCACTGACTACTGTACATTGTATCAAAGTGTCAGATCCTCAGTGTTTTCCCATACAAATACATATAATACAATATTTACAAACATGTGAGGGGTGTCCTGACTTTTGTGAGATACTGTAAATAGAAACTCCAGACCTGACCCCTTGAATAAGTGCAGACTCCACACTAGACCCCCTAAAAAATACAGACTTTATATCTAGGAAACAGTAGATCCTAGAAATCTCATGAATCTTTTTCTGGAACAGGGCACAATGTGACCCCTCGAGTGTCAGGAGACACTTTACTGTCCGAGCCTGGAGGACATCCTCTGCTTTCATCATGTAGCTATGATTAGAGCAGGTGCAGTACAGATCCTCCTGTAATTTGCAGCAATGAAGAGCCAGAGCTAATCCTTAATAGTGGCCCTCAGGGGCCAAGTGTCTTTCTGTCACCCCTGCTTGTCCTCCTCATCAGCGCTGGGAGCTGGTATCAACCTTCAGCGAGCGCCTGTATGACTGACACCACTGCCGGACGGTGAGGAAGCAGCTCTGATACCCGCGATCCTCTCCAAGCCGCCAAAGTTTTATTCCTTAGTTAAAAGATTGTTTACATAAAGAAAAGTTAGAATAAGTAATTCCGGGTCGATACTTCAGCCTAAAACATAAAAAATGCCCATAATGTGTCAGGCTTGAAATATAGCTGTCTGCAGCAGCTTTCCTGAAGAAACCCAATAGGTCTCATCAGCCGAGCGAGGCTCTGGGAATAGCTGTCAGAGGCCATCGATCGCCGCACGCACTGTACTTTGTAAAGGGTTTCTCCAGCACAGGATGCAGTGCCACTGTTCTGCTGGTTTAAAGGATTAAAATGACAAGAGTAAATCAAGAGGCCGCTCCCTGCAATTGTACTTAAAGCAAACTTTCAGGCTTGGGAAAAAAAAGTCCAAGATGAGCTTTATATAGGAAGCGATAAAAAAAAAAAGAGGACGGCACAGAGAAAGCGACGGACCCCCCAGTGACCAGAGGTTACCACATTGGCACAGCTCATCTTTTTATATAGTGGATGGAAACTTCTGGTTTCAACTCTATCTATCTATTTATCTATCTATCTATCTATCTATCTATTCACTATCTCTCATATCTATCTATCTATCTAATCTACTATCCATATCTATATCTATCTATCTATCTATCTATCTATCTCATCATATCTATCTATCTCATATCTATCTATCTATCTATCTATTATCTATCTATCTATATCTATCTATCTATCTCATATCTATCTATCTATGTATGTATGTATGTATCTATCTATCTATCTATCTATCTATGTATGTATCTATCTCATATCTATCTATCTATCTATTTCATATCTATCTCATATCTATCTAACTCATATCTGTCTCCTATCTATCTATATCTATCTATCTATCTATCTATCTATCTATCTCATATCTATCTATCTATCTATCTATCTAATATCTATCTCATATCTATCTATCTCATATCTATCTATCTATCTAATATCTATCTCATATATATCTATCTATCTATTTTCTATCTATCCTCATATCTATCTATCTACTATCTATATATCTCATATCTATATATCTATATATCTATCTATCTCTCTCATATCTATCTATCTCATATCTATCTATCTCATATCTATCTATCTCATATCTATCTCATATCTATCTATCTCATATCTATCTACACTCACCGGCCACTTTATTAGGTACACCTGTCCAACTGCTCGTTAACACTTAATTTCTAATCAGCCAATCACATGGCGGCAACTCAGTGCATTTAGGCATGTAGACATGGTCAAGACAATCTCCTGCAGTTAAAACCGAGCATCAGTATGGGGAAGAAAGGTGATTTGAGTGCCTTTGAACGTGGCATGGTTGTTGGTGCCAGAAGGGCTGGTCTGAGTATTTCAGAAACTGCTGATCTCCTGGGATTTTCACGCACAACCATCTCTAGGGTTTACAGAGAATGGTCCGAAAAAGAAAAAACATCCAGTGAGCGGCAGTCCTGTGGGCGGAAATGCCTTGTTGATGCCAGAGGTCAAAGGAGAATGGGCAGACTGGTTCGAGCTGATAGAAAGGCAACAGTGACTCAAATAGCCACCCGTTACAACCAAGGTAGGCAGAAGAGCATCTCTGAACGCACAGTACGGCCAACTTTGAGGCAGATGGGCTACAGCAGCAGAAGACCACACCGGGTGCCACTCCTTTCAGCTAAGAACAGGAAACTGAGGCTCCAATTTGCCCAAGCTCATCGAAATTGGACAGTAGAAGATTGGAAAAACGTTGCCTGGTCTGATGAGTCTCGATTTCTGCTGCGACATTCGGATGGTAGGGTCAGAATTTGGCGTCAACAACATGAAAGCATGGATCCATCCTGCCTTGTATCAACGGTTCAGGCTGGTGGTGGTGGTGTCATGGTGTGGGGAATATTTTCTTGGCACTCTTTGGGCCCCTTGGTTCCAATTGAGCATCGTTGCAACGCCACAGCCTACCTGAGTATTGTTGCTGACCATGTCCATCCCTTTATGACCACAATGTACCCAACATCTGATGGCTATTTTCAGCAGGATAATGCGCCATGTCATAAAGCTGGAATCATCTCAGACTGCTTTCTTGAACATGACAATGAGTTCACTGTACTCAAATGGCCTCCACAGTCACCAGATCTCAATCCAATAGAGCATCTTTGGGATGTGGTGGAACGGGAGATTCGCATCATGGATGTGCAGCCGACAAATCTGCGGCAACTGTGTGATGCCATCATGTCAATATGGACCAAAATCTCTGAGGAATGCTTCCAGCACCTTGTTGAATCTATGCCACGAAGAATTGAGGCAGTTCTGAAGGCAAAAGGGGGTCCAGCCCGTTACTAGCATGGTGTACCTAATAAAGTGGCTGGTGAGTGTATCTCATATCTACCTATCTCATATCTATCTATCTATCCCATATCTATCTATCTCATATCTATCTATCTATCTATCTATCTATCTATCTCATATCTATCTATCCCATATCTATCTATCTATCTATCTATCTATCTAATATCTATCTATCTATCTCATATCTATCTACCTCATATCTATCTATCTATCTCATATCTATCTCATATCTATCTATCTCATGTACAATTTTGATCAAAAATATACACAAAGAACCTCAAAATTGTCATCTATTCCAAAGTAGCAGAAATGCTTTTACCAAAAATTCCTTTGTCCCCTTTGACTGTTTTTAGTGCTTGTAGAGCTTGTGATATTGTGTTGTGTTTGCATTGCTTTTGGCTGTCACACCAGTGTGCATCTATGAACTTATTTTCCAAAATGGATGACCATATTCTGTTTTTAGAGAGATAGATATAATCATTTATATCTTATATCTATCTATATATAAATCTATCTCATATATATTTATTTCATATCTATAAAATATCTACCTATCTATCAATATATCCATTTATCTGTCTATTTATGAATCTCATATGTATGTATTTATCTATCTATCTCTTATCTATCTATCCATCTATCCACCATCTCATGTATCTATAGATAGATAGATAGGTGATCGATAGTGAGATAGATAGATATGGGATAGATATGGGATAGATAGATAGATAGATAGATAGATAGATAGATAGATAGATAGATTAGATGAGATATGAGATAGATAGATAGATATAGATAGATAGATAGATAGATGATGAGATAGGTAGATAGATAGATAGGAGATAGGTAGGTAGATAGATAGATATGAGATAGATAGATATGAGATAGGTAGATAGATAGATAGATAGATAGATAGATAGATAGATAGATAGATAGATAGATTGATATCATAGAAAGAGAATTGTGGCCTTGCACAAGTCTGGATCATCCTTGGGTGCAATTTTCAGATACCTGAATGTGCCTTGTTCATCTGTACAAACAATTATATACAAGTACAAACAAGATGGGAATGTCCAACCATCATACCGCTCAGGAAGGAGACGGGTTCTGTGTCTCAGAGATGAACGTGCTTTGATCTGACATGTGCATATCAACCCAACCACAAAAGCAAAAGACCTTGTGAAGATGCTGGAAGAAGCTGGTGAGATTGTGTCATTATCCACAGTGAAACAAGTACTGTATTAACATGTCCTGTGATCTGACAAAACAAAAATTTAACTGTTTGGCCATAATAACCATTGTTATGTTTTGAATAAAAAAGGGAGAATCTCGGAAGCCTAAGAAAACCATCCAGACTGTGAAACATGGGGGGTGGCAGCATCATGTTGTGGGGTTGTTTTGCTGCAGGAGAGACTGGTGCACTTCACAAAATAGATGGCATCATGAGGAAAGAAGATTATGTGGCAATACTGAAGCAACATCTCAAGACATCAGCCAGGAAGTTACAGCTTGGGCAGAAATGGGTCTTCCAAATGGACAATGACCCGAAGGTTAAGGAGAACCAAGTCAATGTTTTGGAGTGGCCATCACAAAGCCCTGATCCCCATCCTAATAAAAATTAATGGACAAAGCTGAAAAGGCCGGTGCGAGCGAGGTAACCCCCAAACATGGCTCAGTTACACCAGTCCTGTCAGGAGGATGGGCCAAAATTCCCACCCACTATTGTGAGAAGCTTGTGGAAGGATCCAAAACTTTTGACCCAAGTCCTACAGTTTCAGGGCAAAGCCACCAAATACTAATGAAATGGAGGAAACTTTTGACTTTGCAGAAAGTAATAAAAATGCCTTAAAAATTCTCTCTCATTATTCTGCATTTGGCAAATAGAAATAATTTTGGTTCCTAATTGACTTAAAACGGGGAAGGTTTATTCTGATTTCATGTCAGAGAGTGAGAGAAACCTGCAGATGGGGCTTTATATACAGTGTATGGAAACTTCTGGTTTCAGCTGTAGTTAACATTAGGGATAAGGTTAGTTGCAAAATGTGGTTCAGTACCCAAATTTTTCGCAAATTTGGTTGAACCAGTGTTGAACTAAACATCTATTTGAGCAACAATAAAATTGTCTAAAGTTCATTCATTCTAATGACAGGGCAGCTGATGGCTCCACCTGCCTGCAGTCTACAAGAATTACGGGCAGGGCAGGGAGCTGATGGCTCCCTGCTCCACCATGGTTTTCGGCAGTTTTCACATCCTAAGAGCACCCAGACCATTGAATACACAGTGCTGACCCAAGGATCCCGGACATGTGACCTGGGTTCATGTACATGCATTTACCAGTTGTGGCCCCTATACGTGTGGGCCCCTGGGGAACTGTCTAAGAAACCCCATGGATAGGATGGCCTTGTATCCAATGACTCAGTTTGGATACAAAGAGCTGCACATTCAGTATGAGTCAGAGCTGGCGAGGCGCCTGCTACATATCTTTTTGCTGTAGAGGAGATCCTCTGCTTTCTCCATACTATAGACGACTTTCATTGCACAAAATATTCTGTCTTACGTACATAGATTTCACAATGTTTTAGAAGCAGAAGAACTCTGAAGATGTTACAGAATCGATCTTCATTAAAATTTCATCATATTCCCAAATGATTGTTTTGACTGTGTGGGATCAAAAGAGTGGAAAAACACTTGTTAACATCTCGCACCATATTGTCAGGCCGGCTGTCTCCCCGCACATGGAGGAGAAGGAGATGTCTTCTTAGAAGCCCGAGAACAGATGCAAAGAGGTAGAAGAGGAAAATAAATGCTGTTTTCTCAGTCTTCATAGATCACAATTCTTCGGGGGGTTTAAGGGAATTTGGGAAAAAAATTACATTCTAGGATAGAAAGCTGCTTCCCTTACCACCCAAAATTACCAAAATGACCTCCCTGACTACTCCGGCTACACCTATGACTAGCAAGACTACACATGTGACTTCTCCGGCTACACCTATGCCCACAAACTCACATGTGACAAAAGGCAACCCCTTGCTACCAAATACACATTTGACTACTCAGGCTACACCTATGCCCACCAAGACTACACATGTGACTACTCAGGCTACACCTATGACTAGCAAGACACCTTGGGCTACCAGGGCTACCCCTTGCCCACCAAAATAAATGTGCACCGGGCTACCCCTTGACTAGAAAAGACTAACATGTGACATCAGGCTACCCTATGCCACCAAGACTACAGTTGACTACTCAGGTACCCCCTATGCCCACCAAGACTACACATGTGACTACTCAGGCTACACCGATGACTACCAAGACTACACATGTGACTACTCGGCTACACCTATGACCACCCAAGACTAAAAATGGATACTGGGGGACACCTATGTACCAAGACCTACATGTTTTTACCCCGGCTACACCTATGACCCCCAAACTACAATGTATACTAGGCTACCCCAAACTCCCAAAGACTACACATGTACTACCAGCTAACCTATGACCCCCAAGACAACACGTGTGCTACTAAGTTACACCTATGACTCCCAAAGCTCCCGTACTATCGGCTACACCTACGATACAAGACTACAATGTGACTATTCAGGCTACCCCTAGGGACTCCAAGACTACACATGTGCTACTCAGGCTACACTTTGACTCCCAAAGACTACACATGGCCCCAAAAGGGTACATTATGACTACCAAGATACACATTAATACTCGGGCTACCCATGATCCCAAGATTTCCCCTTTGGATACTTAGGTGCCCCATGCCCACCAAGATACCGTGTGACTATTTTAGGTACACCTATGACTACCCGACACACTGTGACTACTTAGGCTGCACCTATGACCACCAAGACTACACGTGTGACTACTAAGGTTACACCTATTACTACTACTCCGGCTACATCTATGACTACCAAGACTACACATGTGACTACTCAGGCTACACCTATGACCACCAAGACTACACATGTGACTACTCAGGCTACACCTATGCCCACCAAGACTACACATGTGACTATCGGCACACCTATGCTCCCAAGACTACACATTTGATACCCGGCTACCCCATGTCCCAAGATAAATTGACTACTCAGGCTACACCTATGACTACCAAGACTACACATGTGACTACTCAGGCTACACCTATGACTACCAAGACTACACATGTGACTACTCAGGCTACACCTATGACTAGCAAGACTCCGTGTGACTATTGGGCTACCCCTTTTACAAAAGACTACACTTTTGGTGACACGGGGTACCCCTATGCCACCAAGACTACACGTGTGACTACTTAGGCTACACCTATGACTACCAAGACTACACGTGTGACTACTCAGGCTACACCTATGACTACCAAGACTACACGTGTGACTACTCAGGCTACACCTATGACTACCAAGACTACACATGTGCTCCCAAAGGCTAACCTATGACCCCAAAAGACTACACATGTGATTAACTGACTACACCATGACTCCCAAAGACTACACTTTTATATCAGGTACACTATGACCACCAAGACTACACGTGGATACTAAGGTTAACTATGACCCCAGACTACACTTTGGGACCTAAGGGTTTAACCCCTATGACCCCCAAGCAAAACCTACAGTAGATACTAAGGGTTACACTATTACTACTGGGCAAAACATGATATGGGGCTACATCTATGACCACCAAGACTACACGTGTGACTACTAAGGTTACACCTATGATTACTGGGGCTACATCTATGACTACTGGGGCTACATCTATGATACGGGGGGCTAACTAGAACTGAGGCTACCCCCTATGACTATGAGGCTAACCCCTTGACACGGGGGCTACTCTTTTCCCCAAGACACACGTGTGACTACTCGGGCACCCTTTGATACCAAGATAACAGTGCCCTTCAGGCTACACCTATGACTCCCAAGATAAAACGTTTTGACTACTAGGCTACCCCTTGACTCCAAGACTACACATGTGACAAACTCGGGGTACATCTTTTACTCCCAAGAACACATTTACTATCAGGCTCACCTATGACCCCCAAGACTACACATTGACTATCGGGCTCACCTTGACTACCAAGCCCAAACAAATGTGACTACTCAGGACACCTATGACCCCAGCTACACGTGGGACTATAAGGTTTACCCCTATGATTATGGGGCTAATTATGACTACTGGGGCTACATCAATGACTATGGGGCTCATTGTGGTATAGGTACTTTAAACTCAGGCTACATCTGTGGCTACTCAGGCTACACCTATGACTACTGGGGCTACACCTAGCTACTAGGCTTAACCCTATGACTCTGAGGTAAAACCTAGACTACTCAGGCACATCTAGACTTCCCCAGGCTACACCTATGACTACTCAGGCTACATTGATGACTACTCAGGCTACATTGATGGCTACTCAGGCTACATCTGTGGCTACTCAGGCTACATCTATGACTACTCAGGCTACATCTATGACTACTCAGGCTACATCTATGACTACTCAGGCTACATCTATGACTACTCAGGCTACATCTATGACTACTGGGGCTACATCTATGACTACTGAGGCTACATCGATGACTACTCAGGCTACATCTATGATTACTGGGGCTACATCTATGACTACTGGGGCTACATCTATGATTACTGAGGCTACATCTATGATTACTGGGGCTACATCTATGATTACTGAGGCTACATCTATGACTACTGGGGCTACATCTATGATTACTGGGGCTACATCTATGACTACTGGGGCTACATCTATGACTACTGAGGCTACATCTATGACTACTGGGGCTACATCTATGACTACTGGGGCTACATCTATGACCTGGGGTACATCATGACTACTGGGCAAAAAAATCTATGACTACTGAGGCTACATCTATGATTACTGGGGCTACATCTATGACTACTGAGGCTACATCTATGACTACTGGGGCTACATCTATGACTACTGGGGCTACATCTATGACTACTGAGGCTACATCTATGACTACTCAGGCTACATCTATGACTACTGAGGCTACATCTATGACTACTGAGGCTACATCTATGATTACTGGGGCTACATCTATGACTACTGGGGCTACATCTATGACTACTGAGGGTTTACATATATGTGACTCTGGGGGGCTACATCTTGATTACGGGGCTAATTTCTAGGGGGACTACTGGGGCACTCTATGATTACGGGGGCTAAAATTTATGATTATGGGGCAAACATCTTGATAGAGGCTACATCATTTTTATTAGGCTACATCTATGACTACTGGGGCTACATCTATGATTACTGAGGCTACACCTATGACTACTGGGGCTACATCTATGATTACTGGGGCTACATTGGGGGGACTACGGGGAAATCTTTTTGATTACTGAGGCTACACCTATGACTACGGGGGGGCTCATCATATTACTTGGGGCAAAACTCTAGATTACTGGGGCTAAAAACCTAGGGTTTTACGGGGCTACATCTATGAATGGGGCAAAATCTAAAACTACTGGGGTTTTTCACTATGATTACGGGGGGCACATTTGCTACTTGGGGCTACATCTATGTTTTTTAGGCACTCTATTTGGAATTATTTGGGGGCTACTTCTATGATTAAGGGGGGCAACTTTTTGTTACGGGGGCACACTATGTTACTGGGCTCACCTATGACTAGGGGCTACATTTTGGGACTCGAGGCTACACCTATGACTACTGGGGAAACATCTTGGGCCCACCGGGGGATCAGTGTGACTACTAAGGTAACCTAGGGATTACTGGGGCTCATCTTTGATTCTGGGGCTACATTGTGGCTATTTCAGGCTCATCTTGACTCTAGGCTATTCTGTGGCTTTCTCAGGCTACTTGTGGCTACTCAGGCTACATCTATAAATATCGGCTACACCTAAGATATAGGCTACACATTTGAATTTCGGCTACACCATGACTTTGAGGCACCCTATGATACTAAAAGGGCTAACCTATGACTACTGAGGTTTAAAATAATGACTTCTGGTAGTCTAGGGGAATACTGGGGCTACTCTATGTTTTATGAGGTTTTTACTTCTATGAAAAATTTACGGGGCTACATCATGATTACGAGGTACCCCCTATACTACTGGGGTACATCTTGATTTAATTTGAGGCTAAAAACCCTTGACTACGGGGTACCCTATGATTACGAGGTCATCTTGATTACGGGGGGTAAATCTATGTTTTTGGGGGTTTTACTCTAGACTAGGGGGCACATCTATGATTACTGAGGTACCCCTTTTGGGACACTGGGGCTAAACTTGTACGGGGGGCCACTTTCTATTTTTTAAGGGGGCTACATTTTTTGGACACTGGGCTAATCTATGATTCTGAGGCAAATCTAGACTAGGGGGGGCTACATCTATGTTTTTACGGGGGCACATCTATGACTAGGGGACTACATCTATATTACGGGGGTACACCTTACTTATGGGGGTACTCTATACTACGGGGGGGCAATCATGATTATGAGTTACATCAGATAGGGGGGGGCTACTTTCAAGATTTACTGAGGCTACATCTATTTTTTTTAGGGGCTACTCTATGACACGGGGGGCTACTCTATGTTTTACTGGGGCTACACCTATGACTACTGGGGCTACATCTATGATTACTGGGGTACTTTCTATGATTACGGGGGGCTCTCTATGATAGGGGGATTAATTAGGGACAACTGAGGGTTTACTTTCTATGAAAAGGGGCTACACTAGGGGACTAGGGGGGCTCTCTATGATTAGAGGCTACATCATATTACTGGGGCTCTCTAGACTACGGGGGCTAATTATGATTACTGGGGAAACCCCCAAAAGGGACTATGGGGCTACTCATGACTACGGGGGCTAATCTTGATTACTGGGGCTATTCTATGATTAAATGGGGCTAATTTCTTTTTACTGGGGGCAAATTTCTATATTTAGGGGGCTCACTATACTAAGGGGGCTACACTTGTTTACTGGGGCTACATCTATGACTACTGAGGCTAAAATTTTGATATGGAGCTCATTTATGACTATGAGGCTAAATCTAGATTTAATGGGGTACTTATGACTTGAGGCTACTCTATGACAATTCGGCTCATTATGATAGGGCTACTTCAATGATTTTTCGGGGGTTTACATTATGACTACTCAGGCTACACCTATGACTACTGAGGCTAATTTTGGGGGCTACTGAGGTTACCTTGAATACTGGGTAATCTATGACTAGTGAGGCTACATATATGACTACTCAGGCTACACCTAGGGGGACTACTGAGGTACTCTAGGACTATGAGGCAAAAACCTATATACTGAGGCTACTCTGGGGGGAAATATCAGGTACTCTATGATTTTTAGGTAAACTGTGGCTTCTCAGGCTACTTTTTAGGCTACTACTACATTGGGGTATCAGGCTACACTTTAAATATCAGGCACCCCTTTGGGGACTACTGGGCTACCCTATGACTACCAGGTCATTCATGGCTCTCAGGTAAAAATATGACTATGGGGTACTCTAGTTTACGGGGGGTAATCAGGACTATGGGGGCCATCATGTTTTGGGGGCTACATCTATGATTACTGGGGCTACATCTATGACTACTGGGGCTACATCTATGATTACTGGGGCTACATCTATGATTACTGGGGCTACATCTATGACTACTGGGGCTACATCTATGATTACTGGGGCTACATCTATGATTACCAGGTCATCTATGATTATGGGGCTAATCTATGGACTACTGGGGTTTTCATCTATGATATGGGGCTACATTTTGATTACTGGGGGGCTAACACCTAGGAAATGGGTACATCTATGATACGGGGGGCTAATCTTGGCTACTGAGGCTACATCTATGATATGGGCTAAATTATGTACGGGGGCTACATCTTGACAATTGGGGCTACAAAATAGTTTTACTGGGGGCTACATCTTGATTAAAGGGGGGGTACATTATGGTAAGGGGTTACTTTTGGAAATCAGACTACATCATAAACTTTTGGGGCAAAATTTTGATATGGGGCAACTCTATTTATGGGGCTAAACCTTTTATGGCTACTGGGGGCTAATCATGATTCTGGGGCACTCTAGATTATGGGGGTTTTTTTCTTTTATTACTGGGCTACATCTTGATTTAAGGGGCTAAATTTTATGACTTGGGCTACATCTATGATTACTGAGGCTACATCTATGAAACAGGTAACCTAGGATACTGGGCTACCCATGACTACTGGGGTACTTATTATACTGAGGCTAAAAATTTTTTAACTGGGGGTACATCTTGATTTACTGAGGACCCCCATGACTAGGGGACATTAACTACGGGGCTCATTTGTTTTAACGGGTACATCTATGATTACTGGGGCTACACCTATGATTACTGGGGCTACATCTATGATTACTGGGGCTACTCTATGGAATGGGGTAATTATGACACTGAGGTAACCCCCTATGACTTTGGGGGGCTACAAAATGATCTGGGGCTTTCATTTGAATATAGGCTAATCGATGACTACTCGGTACCCTATACTTTGAGGTACATCTAGGGGACTTTTGAGGTAACCTATGATAGGGGGTACTCTTGACTACGGGGGGCTAAAACTAGATTCTGGGGGCAAAAAACCTAGAAAAAGGGGGCCTACACCTAGGGGACTACGGGGGGTTTTTTTTAAAAAAAATTTGAAATGGGGCTAATCTATGGCAAAGGGGGTAAAATTTTTAATACTGAGGCCTTAAACCTATGCTACTGGGGCTAAATCTTTATACTGGGGCTTATCTATGACTATTTGAGGTACATCGTGATTTCTCAGGCTACACCTATGATACTAGGTTACATCTAGTTTTTATGGGGGCTACACCTATGACTCTGGGTACATCTTTGTTACGGGGGGGAAACATTAGACAAAAGGGGGCTAACGATGACTACCAGGCTAACAGGACAAATGAGGCAAAATCTTGAATACTGAGGCTACACCTATGACTACTCAGGCTACATTGATGACTACTCAGGTAAAACTGGGGTTTACCAAGACAAATCTATGACTATGAGGCAAATTATGATTACGGGGCAAAAACTATAAATTTTACTGGGGCTACATTATGCTATGAGGCTACATTGTGGTTACTCAGATACATCTATGACAAATGGGGCTACTCTAGATACTGAGGTTTTACATTCTATGATACTGAGGCTAATTTGGGGGATACTGGGGCTCCCATCTTGACTATCAGGCTACATCTTGATTTTGGGGGGCTACATCAATGACAACTCGGGCTACCCCTATGATACTTGAGGCTAATCTGTGGCTCCTCAGGACCTATGACTATGAGGCAAAATTATGACTACTGGGGTAAATCTGGGCTACTAGGCTAAATTGGGGGGGGACTAATAGGAACCCCTTTTGACTACGGGGGTACATCTATGATACTAGGTACATCTATGATCTGGGCTCACCTATGACTACTCGGGGCACCCTAGGGGGGACAATCAGGTTACCCCTATGAGCTGGGGCTACATCTATGACTACCAGGAAAACTTTACAGCACTAAGCTACCTTTGACTAACCAAGGGGGCTACATCTTGAACTACCAGGCCACCCCCATGCTATATAACATTTTACCGAGGACAAAAATTACAAGGTTACCCCTGATTTTATCCAAGAAAATCCATGACCACCTGTCTAACTGTAAAATAAAAAAAAAATACACTCAGACTACCCTGGTTTCAACCATGCCCCTTCTGACTGTTAGACCACCCCCATGACTACCCAAGCTAATCAGTGTTCCAAGGGAAAAAAAGAAAAAGGTTTGTAACCCCCTTTGCTACCAGCTAACCATGACTCCAAGGTTATATCCATGACTGCCCAAGCATACTATAGTTAAAAAAATTTAAATCATGACAACCCAAACCCAAATCCCCTGTGGTACCAAAAAAAAATCCAAAATGGAATAGGTTTACCCCCCATTTTTAAACTTGGTTCCCAAACTGAATTTTGACAAATTTATGACCCCCCGGGGGCACCATAGCTAAGAAGGGGGTAAAAAACAGGGACTGCCAAAAAATTTAAAAGTAAAAACCGGGACCATTATCTACACTTGAAAAAAACATAATCAAAAAACTATCCTGACTGCCCATAAATACCCAAAAACTATGTGTGACCAATATGATTATGGTACCTTCATGGCACTTGGGTTAACACCATGATTAAGGGTTTTATCCATGAGCCAGGCACACCATAGTTAAGTTTATATCGATGACCACCCAACCAACCCCCTGATACCCAGATTACCCCACTAGGGTTGGGCCCAAGCCAGGTTATTTTGGGTTCTCGGGTAACTATGACTATTAAAAGCAGCACCAAATCTAAAAAGGTCAACATGACCCCAACTTACCCCATGGTAACAGGTACACCCCAGCTCCTGTGCTACACTATAAAAAACAGAATTACCCCCTTGCTACACCAAAATAGAACACAATCAGCCCCCATGATGATTAGACTACATCCATAAACTACCCTGGCTGCCCCAAACTAAAAAGGGGCTATATCTATTGACTCCATGCTTACTAGAAAACCCTATATACCTATCTAAAATTAGAAGATATTTGGGGCCCAAAGGGGACCCTCGCACAAGGACTCTACCAGTGTTATATATGGACGGGTAGGAGAGGCCCCTTTTTCAGGTTTTGCTTGGGCCCAAAAGAGCTTTAAGTTACGCCCTGTAACTACCCCTTGCTGATATAAAAAAACAAGGCTCCGCCATTACTGCCAATTAGACCCATGTGTATTAAAGGGGTTTTACCACAATCTCATTTCATACCTCCCCCATCCACTCTTCAGTCTGTGTGCTAGAAGGGGGCGTGTGTGTTTGTTTGAAAATTTGGTTATGTCCCGCAGGATGACATACCGACCTTTCCTGTCTGTAGGGCAAGAAAGGGCTGTTTTTATAAAAATTTGTGAGTGCTGAGGGTAAAGTTTTTTCCCCCCAGGCACAAGGGGGCCTGGTTAAATCCCTGAGGAACCAAACGGTGGATTTTTTTCTCTTTATCAATGGACAGACCTGATTGAGATTTCTTTTTTTTATTTATTTGCCGTTGATTTAATTTCTAAGACACAGAGGAAGGAGTAGAATACAGCACCCGGGGTTTTAACACTGAAGTGCGAGAAGAAGGTTGTCTGAGATGTGGGGCCAGACGGGAGCTTTCTCAGCCCCGGTCGTTCCCCTGGGAGAGTGTAAACAATGGATCACTAAAGGGCAGCTAAAACAAAAACGGTCAGAATTTTTAAAAAAATGAACGGTGAAAATGTTTTTTAAAATTTCTTGGGAAAGCTTCCCATGTCAATTTTTTTTTTTTTTTTTTTAAACTTTTTTTTTTTCCCCAGACTTTAAAACACTTTTAAAAATTTTTTGTTGGGCAACATGACCAATGTACTTTATAAATAAAAACACAAACATAAAAGCAGCATAACATGGGGTCCCCCCTGTATCTCAATCTGTCCGTTTGGGGAGAAATTTCCGGGTGAACGGGTGTCACCCCCCGAGTGTCTCAGAATTTAAAACTTTCCAAAAGGGAAACCTCTGTTTTTGGCCCCGGCCCCAAAATTTGGTTTCTTATTTATATACCTAGTGTGATGGCTTTTTAAAATTTTTAACTTAAATTTTTTACTTGGGGCCCAAAACCCCTTTACGATTTTTTCCAATTTTATTACACTATTTTCAATGGCTAGCGGGGTTTTTCAGAAATTGACTACCGGCGGGCAGCATAGCAAACACCGATGCCCACTCCATGACTTTTTTTAAAACTATCCCCTTGCAACCTATGCAACCTATGACTTACAAAAAAACAAAAAAGGTCTACCCTGGCTGCAGCCAAAACCCAAAAAAAACCCCAAACAATGACTAGACTACCCCCTAAACCCCTTCACATTGTTTCCCCGACTGACAAGGTTTTCATTTAACTAACTTATTTTAATGTTTTTAACCGGTTAGAAAAGAAAGTAGTAGAATATAAGGGAAATCAGGCGATCCCTTTTTAAAGGGCCCTAACTGAGTATTTTTGATATGAGTTTTTCCAAAGGGGAAAACCTCTCTTCTTCGGGAAAAAGGGTGTTATAAAAACAAACTAAAAATTACCCCGATTTTTTTACACAAAAGACAGGGAAATCTTAAAAAGGAAATCTTAAAATTCTTTAAAAAATAACAAAATGCAAAAATATAAGCATTATTTTAAAACCCAGGTAAAGAAAAAAAACAGTCGGGAAATTTGAGGCGTAGGGGAGTAAATCATTAAATTTTCTCCTTATCTTTAAAAATTGCAATCAGGGGAAAAATTTTTTGTTTCTCACTTTTCCACATATTTGACATAAAAGCTGGCATAAATTTAAAAAAAACCCTTTTTGGGAAGGTTTTTTTAAAAATTTTTGCATTTTTTTTTTCCCCTTCCTTCCTCTCCCCCTGAGTCTTAAAAAATTTTCCCAAAAAAGATCGTAACCTGTAAATCTTCCATGGAATGATTTTTTTCCAGAGAAAATTTTCGGCCACTGGGGGATCCCTTTTGCTGTTATTAATGGTGAAAATTTTGTGAATTCATGCGCCGATGGTTTTTCCCGCCCCCAACATAAAGGCCCGTGGGGGGATATTTTCAACAAAAAAATCAATAACCCATGGGAAAACCCGCAAAGGGGAAAAAGTCCCCCCAATTTTTGTGCAACCTTTTTTGGGGTTGTGGAAAAAGGGAACGTCACGGTTTGGATGTGCCTGCAGGTCTTGGGACCTGTTCTGCAGGGAGGGGGAGGTGCCATTTTCAGTTTGGGGCCCTTTAGGGCACTCCGGACAAAAATAAAAGCCCAGGTTTTGGGGGTTTTCCGAAAGGGAAAAGGAGAAAGGGGGGGCTGGGGGAATTTTGTCTTTTGGTCTGTTTTTCCCTATGTACCCCAGGTTGAAGTTCCTTTGGGAATCTTTTTGTAGGATTTCCCCCCAGCTGTGGGGTTTTTAGGGTTTCAACTATTGGGGACTCGTTCTTCCTTCTGGGTCTCGTTGTATGTGGCAGACTGTCTCTGTTGATGGCTGCTCTTGCTTTTATTTTTTTGGGCTTCAAAATTTTTGGCTGTTTCCCAAATTTGAAAATTTTCGTCCTCAGATCCAGAAGGTGATTGCCCAGTCAGCTTTGCAAGAAAATACAAATTGACCGTTTTACCTGGGTTATAAAAAGATGTTTTGTGTGCTTGGGGTGGAAGTGTCTTCCTGAGGTGGCGTTCTGTGTGGGTTGGTGGTACATGATGGACAGCGGGTGGTCTTTTAAGTTATTTGGTTCCGAAAGGGTTTTGTTCTCTAAATAGGAAAAGTTGAGGTTGATGGGGAGTGAAAGTTATAAAGTATTAGGAATTGTTTAGGGCCCTTCGCCCGCAGTCCAATGACAATATTATGATTGGAGGTAATAAGGGTTTTTGGTGGTGCATTTTGAAAATTTTATGCTTTTTCCATTTACCGCAATAAGAGATTTGCTATTGGGGCCCAAAAATTCTGGCCCCTGAAGTTCCTGGGGCATTCCCTGGGGGCCCCCATTTTGGCCCCCAGGTTTGTGAATCCTTGTATACAAAATTCCCCACAAGGATGGATTTCGCATGTAGGTGCACCTAGAAAAAACAAGACCTCCACAAAACCAGTCACACAGTCATCCAGTTAAACTTGCCACAACTATTTTTCTTTGGAGAAGACCTGTATTAAGCAAAGGGGAATTCCATGGGTCCCGATGTGGCCCCAATTTGCAAAACTCTTTTGGGGGTACTGGGAAAAGCATATTTATAAAGCCCACCAAACCCCTTTTGTCCTCCTTTTTTAAACGATAATATAAAAATTTTCATCTGGATGCGGGCGGGAGGCCCTAATTCAATTCCATAATGACTTTAATAACTTTACCCCCCATTAACCTTTAAAATTTTTTTCAAGAGCAAAATCCACTTTCTGAATCACAAAACACATTAAAGAACCCCAGTACTCACTCAGTATACCACAAAACCCCCGAAGAAGGCCTACCTCGAAACGACAGCTTCACCCCAAACAAAAAAACGACCTATTTCTACAGCCGGCATCGGACAATGTATTTGCTTAAAAAAGACGACCTGGACAAACACTCCTGGATTGAGGGCAAAAATTTCCCAAAAATTGGGTACAGACCAAAATTGCAGACAAAAATCAGAAAGGGCCGCCCCGACGAGACCGTCTGCCTCCGACAAAGAGACCCGAAGGAGAACGAGGCCATAGTTGTAACCTACAAAACAGTGGGGATCCTACGAAAGATTGCCAAGGAAATTCAACCTGTATACATAGAGACAACAGACTCAAAGACATATTCCCGTCCCCCCTTCCTTTCCTTTTAGAACCATCCAAACCCCTATGGGGTATTATTGTCCCCCGGGGGGGGCCTTTAAGGCCCCCCAAAAGAAAATGGCACCCCCAAACCCGCCTCCGAACCCGGTCAAAAACCCGCAAAACACATCCACCCCCGCTGACGTGCAAACCCGTTCCCCCAGTCCCGGAGGTGCACAAAATTACGGGACATTTTCCCGCAGGTCCCTTCCCCCGTGGTGTATTTGAACATGTGTGGCAATGTCCCATCACAGGCCCCTATGTTGGGGGGAAAAGGGCAAGACTAAACCAGCACATGAACTCCATAGAAATTTACAATTAAAAAACAAAAGAACAGGGGGGTCTCCCAGTGGCCGCACATTTTTTTCTGGGGGAAAATAAATTCCCTTTGGGAAAAATTTACAGGGTTTCGTCTTTAAAGCGAAAATTTTTAAAACTCAAAAAGGGGAGAAGGGAAAGGGAAAATAAATTAAAAATTTCAAAAAAAATTTTAAAAAAATTAAAAAAAGGGTTTTAAAAATTCATGCCCCGCTTTTTTGTTTAAGATGTGAATTTGAGAAACAACAAATCCCCCTGATTGCATATAGATAAGAGAAAAAATTACTGATCCTTCCCCTTTACGCCCCCAAAAAATTTTCCAACTGTTTATTTCTTAAACCTTTTGTAAAAACTGCTCAAACCTAAAATTGCATTTTGTTTTTTTTTTAAAAATTAAAAAAGATTTTTTAAAAGGGAACCCAGTCTTGTGGTATAAAAAGTCTGTTTTTTTCTTTTGTTGTTTTAAAAACCCATGTCTGAAAAGGGCTAGAATTCAAAAAGCTCCCATAAAAATTTACCAGGTTAAGCCTCAAAAAGGGTATCGCCTGTTTTTTTCCACAAATTCTACACTATCTTGACTACTTTTAAACGGGCCCCAGGCTGCACTTTTGGCGTGCCCTTTTACGGTAAAGGGTTGTGGGGCCCAATTTTTAAAGGTCTTTTCTGGGGCCCAAAAGATTTTCAAAAGTAGAAAAAGCAAACCTTGTGTAAAACTTGGGAGCCATCAGCAACGGGTTGACTAGGGGTGACCTGCACATTTTAACTAACTTTGTGGTATGTAGTGTTTTTTTATATTAATTTTAAAAGAAATCGCGGGGGGTTCTAGTGACTCATAAGGGGGACGGGTTGGCCCAAACTTATTTCCCTTTCCTTTTTATATCTTTGGGTCCCACTTTGTTTACCCTTTTAATGGCTTTCACCCATTCCCTACAGGACAGCAAAGAAATTTTTTTTGTGCCAAAAGAACATTTTTTTAAAACACTTTTTAGGGCTCATTCACAGGTTGGGATTTGGGCAGAGCGGGGAGAAAGACATGTCAATTTTTTTAACGGCGGTCGCGCCGGGGAATAATGAATGTCTGGGGGGCCCGGGCGAGCGGCCGGGCCCCCCCCGCCCCCCGCAAAAAACGGCAGCCGGCGTAATTGCGGGGGGGGAAATTTCCTTTCCCCGCAATTTCGTCGGCAATAACCGGGGAACTGTCCCTAAGAAAAAAAAAAAAAAAATTATTTGTGTTTTATGGTGACATTATTTTAAAATTCCCCTGATGAACCCAATTTTTTAGGGGGAAACACTTTTTGGGAGCGTTTGGGGACTTTTTTTAACTTGGCATTTATAGGGGAATTTTCGTGTGCCTTAAAAAGGCGGACCCGCTTTTTTTGCAGCCTTTCCCCCGATGACGGGACAAGGTTTAGGGGGGGGTTTATAGAAACTTTTTCCTCCCCCCGTTTATTTCCTTTTTGGTGTTTTGTATTTTTTTTTTGGGTTGGGGACCCCTTTAATAGTAATTTATTACAGTGGGTATAGAAAGTATTCAGACCCCTTTAATTTTTTCACATATGAAAGTTGGCAGACGGAAGCTCTCCCTTAGTGCATGAATATGAAAGTCGCAGACGGAGCCCTCTCAGTGCTAAGAACATATGGAGAGCTGAGACGGAAGCCTCTCCTCAGTGCAAGACATAGGAAAAGCCGCAGACGGGGAAGCCTCTTCAGTGCAAGATCATAGGAAAGCGCAGACGGAAGCATCTCCTCAGTGCAAGACATAGGAAAGCCGCCAGGACGGAAGCACTCTCCTCAGTGCAAGACATAGGAAAGCCGCAGACGGAGCCTCTCCTCAGTGCAAGGACATAGGAAAGCTGCAGACGGAAGCCTTCTTCTCAGTGCAAGACATAGGAATGCGCAGACAGAAGCTCTCCTCAGTGAAGTCATAGGAAACTGCAGCGGAAGCCTCTCCTAGTGCAAGACATTGAAAGCCGCAGACAGAAGCCTTCTCCTCAGTGAAGACATAGGAAAAAGCCGCAGACGGAAGCCTTTCTCAGTGCAAGGACATATGAAAGCCGCAAGACAGAAGCCTCTCCTCTGTTTGCCAAAAGACTAGGAAAGCTGCAGACGGAGCCTACCTCTCCTCAGTGCAAAAGACATATCGAAAGCCGCAGACAGAGCATCCTCAGTGCAAGACATAGGAAAGCCGCGAGACGGATGCCATCTCCTCAGTGCAAGATTTAGGAAAAGCCACGACGGTTTGCAAAAAACACATTAAGGATCCCAGACTATGAGGAATAAGATTCTCTGCTATGAGGAGACAAAGATTTGAACTTTTTGAGTGTTAATTGTAGCGGTGGAGAAAACAGGCCCTGCTCATCACGATGCCCAAAAATACAATCACGCAGTGGACACATGGTGGTGGCAGACATCATGACTATGGTGGCAGGATCAGACAACTAGCTGCAATTGAATGGACAGATGATGCGGCCAAGTACAGAGATGTCCTGGATGGAAATCCTCTTCCAGACGCTCTGGACATCAGAATGCAAAGGTTCTTCTTTCCAACAAGACATATGACTCCTAAGCACACAGGTAAAATAAACAAAGCAGCGGCTCAGAACAACTCTGTGACCATTCCTGACTGGCCCAGCAGAGCTCTGACCTGAAACAATTGAGCATCTCTGGAGAGACTTAATATGGCGTCCACCAACGTTCCCCACATCCAACCTGAGGGAACTGGAGAGGATCTACAAGGGTGAAGAAACGGCAGTGAATCCCAATCCAGGGGTGAAAACTGTTGCATCATCAATATATCATGAAGATCATGGCTGTTACTAGCTCAAAATGGTGTTTACTCAATACTGAGCAAAGGGGCTGAATATTATGACAATGGGAGATTTCAGGTTTCCTTGTTTAATAAATTTGCAAAAAATATCTACATTTTTTTTTTTTTTGTTTTTTTTTCTGTTTTTTTTTCTTTCAAGATGGGGGGGGGCAGTGTGTTACATTATCAGTAAAAAAGGAACTTTTTGGATCTTTATCAAATGGCTGCAATGAAAGAAAGAGTGAAAATCTAAACGGGGTCTGTATACTTTCCGTCCCGCTTGTATAGGGAATAAGTGTGGTATGTTTTTTATATCCTATCTATTAAAAATTATTATTTTAGCAGAGAAGAATTCTGTTTGCAGTGATATTTTAACATTGTGGTCCCAGGAGAGCCGCCAGACAACTCAAGCCTGCGGGCCGTCTGTTTGTTGGATAAGGATATGAGATTTACAGTTGTCGCTTATCAGGTACTCAGCCGCAGCAACCACATGTCCATTTCACTTATTTATCGTTAATCAAGTTGGAAATTGACACAAATTCTACAACCTAACACATAGAAAGATTACAGACGACCCATGAGGATCAGAATCCTTTGTCTTGGTGAATGAGCTGGGATTGACGCACGGCTGTAATTTTAAAGCACTGGTTGGCTTTCATATTGTTCCTGCAAATTGAGTGTAAGTTCTCGACACGATTTTTTTTCAAAGTTTTTGTTAAGTTTTATTTCCTCAGTTTTCATCCTGCCATTGAAATTTAAGATGTAAACAGATACAGTAGGATTAATACCATGGAAGAATTATCTGTGCATGGATGTTACCCATGCCCAGTAATGTATCCTACATGACATTAAAACTTTAAGAAAAGCCACTATTCACATTACGAAAAAGGCGCTCAGTCAGTTTGGTGTGAGATTTTTGTTTTTCTAGAGATAAGGTAACGGCAGACGTACCAGAAAGCTGAGCCTGAATGACTATGAGGAAACATGGAGGAACAGCAGTTCAGCCAATGACTATTGAAGGTGTATACAAAACATACGTTGGCTCTGCACATATAAAATATATTGTGAAAAACAAAAGCATAGGTGCACACTGAAAAGGCAAAATATACATCTAATACAAACATCAGTGGCACACTAAAGACTAAGTAAAACCTCAAGCTATATGGGAATATTGGAAATGCATTACTGCTAGGAAAATATGAAAAACCTGGGACTCTTAGTTTACAGTATTTGATCAAGATTGTATTAAGCTCACCCCCCAAAAAACATAAAGGGGGGATCCCAGAGCAGGTGAGTCCCTACACAAAAATATATTACCTCACTAGGCGTCAATCCAGACTGAAAACTTCAGGGTATGGTAGGAGCTAGCAATTGAATTATCCTGCACTGGTTTAAAAGAGGCAGCTGTGTGCAGAAAGGGCCAATGAGACTGCCTCTTTTAAACCAGTGCAGGATAATCAATTGCTAGTTCCTACCTTTCCCCTGATTTTGCAGTCTGGATTGACGCCTAGTGAGGTAACATGTTTAGTGTAGGACTCTTATCCAGTAAATAGTTGGCATTTATAAAACATATAGCTTTATTCCATAAACTTCTTTAAAAAAGGCATACATACGGGCCGTTCTCCTCGGCGTTATGCAGAAATTAGAAATATTTATAAGGGGATACTTGGGTTTTAAGTTGCGGCGGTCTGCCGTTCAATTGCAGTGTCCATCAGACCTTCCCGGTCTTAATCCCAACGGGGTTTAGTTTAGTGTAGGGACTCACCTGCTCTGGGATCCCCTTGACGTTTTGGGAGGTGAGCTTAATACAATCTTTGTCAAATACTGTAAAAAATAAGAGTCCCAGGTTTTTCATATTTTCCTTAGCAGTAATGCATTTCCAATATTCCTATATAGCTTGAGGTTTTACTTAGTCTTTAGTGTGCCACTGATATTTGTATTAGATATTGAAGGTGTATAGGCATACTAAAACTGCCCCCTACGTGCATGAATATAACTACTATAATACTGCCCTCTATGTACAAGAATATAACTACTATAATACTGCCCCTATGTACAAGAATATAACTGCTATAATACAGCCCCAAAGTAAAAAAATATAACTTCTATAATACTGCCTCCTATGTACAAAAATTTAAACTACTATAATACTGCCTCCTATGTACAAGAATATAACTGATATAATACTGCCTCCTATGTACAAGAATATAATTACTATAATACTGCTTTCCCATGTACAAGAATATAATACTATTAAAACTGCTCCTATGTACAAGAATATAACTACTATAATACTGCTCCTAAAGTACATGATTATAACTACTATATACCTGCTCCTATGTACAAGAATATAACTACTATAATTTCTGTCCTATGTACAGGAAATATAACTACTATAAAACTGCCCCTATGTACAAGAATATAACTACTATTTAAAACTGCCCCCCATGTACAAAAAAAATTATAACTACTGTAAAACGCCCCCCCTATGTGCAAGAGTATAACTACTATTTAAAACGCCCCCCTAGTACAAGAAAATTAACTACTATAATACTGCCCTATATACAAGAATATAACTACTATAAACGCCCCCTATGTACAAAAATATAACCACTTAATACTGCCCTATGTGCAAGAGTTAAACACTAAAAAAAAACTGCCCCCTATACAAGAATATAACTTAATTTAAACTGCCCTATGTACAAGAATATAACTACTATAATACTGTCCCTATGTACAAGAATATAAATACTATAATACTGCCCCTATGTACAAGAATATAACTACTATAATACTCCCCATGACAAGAATTAACTACTATAATACCGCCCCAAAGTAAAACAATAAAATACTATAATACTTCCCCTAATGTACAAGAAATAACTACTATTTAAAACTGCTCCCTATGTAAAAAGAATAAACTTCAATAATACTGCTCCCCATGTACAAAAAATAATTCTATAATACTGCCCTCTATGTACAAGAATATTAATACTATATACTGCCCCTATGTACAAAAATATAACTACTATAATACTGCTCCCTATGTACAAGAATATACTATAATACTGCCCCCTATGTACAAAAATTAACTACTATAATACTGCCCCCATGTACAAGAATTTAAACTACTTAATACTGCTCCCTATGTACAAGAATATTTATAATATAATACTGCTCCTATGTACAAGAATATAACTACTATAATATTTCCTTCCTATGTACAAGAATATAAATACTATAATACTGCTCCCCATGTACAAGATAAAACTTTCTTAATACTGCCCCCATGTACAAGACTTATAACTAATATTTAATACTGCTCCCCATGTTCAAGAATATAACTACTATAATACTGCTCCTATGTACAAGAAAATTTTCTATTATGTTTTACAAAAATTATATCTCTTATTACGAAACTCAAACCCTATGTACAAGAATATAACTACTATAAACTGCTCCTATGTACAAGAATATAAACTATATATTAATACTTTCTGTCCTGTGTACAAGAATATAACTACTGTAATACTGCCCCCTATGTACAAGAATATAACTACTGTAATACTGCCCCCTATGTACAAGAATATAACTACTGTAATACTGCCCCCTATGTACCCTGTTGGGTTTTTGGTTGTCAGTTTGACCACAGTGTGAGGAGCGGCAGTTTCTTTGTTTGCCCCCTTGGTCGTTCCTTTGTTGGCTCTTTGCCTCCATGGCTTCTGAGTGGGATGATGACCTCGCCTATTTATTTGCAGACTTTGCATCTTAAATCCACTTATGCTGCAGAATTAAATTTATGAAATTCTGGGGAAAGCTCTGAGAAATCATGGAGGCGGGACACTTCAGTGTCCTCACGTGATTCCACACATTATCTTGTGAACACGCTTGGCACATGATCCGGCATATATGCCAAGTTTAAACTTAAAGGGGTTGTCTCACTACAGGGATTGCTGCTTTTTATGTTAAAGATCTTACAAAAACAAGTCACTTTGCAATATGTGTCCATTACCAGTGTCCTACCTATTCCTAGATCTCCCCTCTTGTATGTGCTGCATCAGCTCCTCAGGTCGCTATAGCTACAGACCTGTCTGATCTCTCCTGATAGGCTGCCAGCACTGGTTGCTATAGCTACAGACCTGTTCTATCTCTCCTGATAGGCTGCCAGCACTGGTCGCTATAGCTACAGACCGGTTCGATCTCTCCTGATAGGCTGCCAGCACTGGTTGCTATAGTTACAGATCTGTTCGATCTCACCGGATAGGCTGCCAGCACTGGTTGCTATAGCTACAGACCTGGCTTCTACTGCAGCTGAGTGGAAGCCAGTAAACACACTCCTGAATTCAAAGTGAAACCAAGAAAATAGGACTGAGGTGAGATGAATCAATGCAGTGAGACAACCCCTTTAATATCTCATATATAAGAGAGCTGCAGAACGTTTCATTTTACTATGTTAACATGTAAAGTTATACACACAGTAAACGAAGCTTACACCGGTGTTATCCTTTCAGCAAACTATGCATAAATTAATATTACAAGGACCGTTTTACTATAACTTTTTAAAGAAAAGTGCCTCATTCCCCACTTTTGATTTACTTCTTCTCCTCCTGATACACTCAGTATTCTTTCTCATTTGGGTTTAAGAGACAAAACAGATTATCAGCTGATGGATCGGGCTCCCCATAGAAGTCTATCGAAAGGGGAGGGGCAGAGGGAGGAGAAGGTGCAATGAGATAGATGTGGCAGGCTTTAGTGGGTGAATTCAACACTGCAGTGCCTCTGCTTGAGTCTTTTTCAGTGCTCTTGCCCCTCTTCCCCCAAGCACTTGCCAACGAAAAGTTAATTGCCATTACCCATATACTATTGTAGCAATTATCACCAAATACACGATCACTTAATCAAACACTAGAATATCAGCTAAGAAGTAAATACCATTGTACCCCATGACTGATATATTGTACATAGCTAGTCCTGCTCTTAGCTGGGAAGCAGATATACCTGAATCCAGTCTAGACAATGCTCTGTGAGCTAAACAGTCTGGACTCCAGACTGATACATTGTACTAGCTATTTATATTCTCAGCTGAGAAGTAGATACAATTGTATTCCCTCTATCATATAACCCGATATATCACAGAGCTCAGCTCCTCTCCTCTATCATATAACCTTATATATCACAGAGCTCAGCTTCTCTCCTCTATCATAATAACCCTATAAATCAACAGAGCTCACTCCTCACTTCGATTATATAACCTATATATCACAGAGCTCAGCTCCACTCCTCTATCATATAACCTGTATATTTCACAGAGCTCAGCTTTCTCTCCTCTATCATATAACCCTATATATTCACAGAGCTCAGCTTCTCTCCCTCTATCATAATAACCCTATATATCACACACCGGAGCTCAGCTCCTCTCTTCTATTATATAACCCTATATAAGTCACAGAGCTCAGCTCCACTCCTCTATCAAATAACCCTATATATCACAGAGCTCAGCTCCTCTCTTCTACATGATAACCCTATATATGCACACATCTCAGCTCCTCTTCTCTATCTTATAACACTATATATCACAGAGCTCAGCTTCTCTCCTCTATCATATAACCCTAGTTTATCACAAGCTCAGCTTCTCACCTCTATCATATAACCTATATATCACAGAGCTCGCTACACTCCTCGTATCATGATAACCCTATATATCACACATCTCCAGCTCCTCTATCATATAACCTAAATAACACAGAGCTCAGCTCCTCTACATATAATCCTATATACCAAGAGCTCAGCTCCTCTCCACTATCATATAACCCTATATATCCCAGTAGCTCAGCTCTTCTCCTCTCTCATATAACCCTATATATCACAGAGGCTCAGTTTCTCTCCTCTATCATATAACCCTATATATCACACAGCTCAGCTCCTCTCCTCTATCATATAACCCTATATATCACACTTCTCAGCTCCTCTCCTCTATCTATAACCCTATATATCACAGGGCTCAGCTTCTCTCCTCTATCATATAACCCATAATATCACACACTCAGCTTCTCTCGTCTATCATATAACCCTGATATAATCACACAGCTCAGCTTCTCTCCTCTATCATATAACCCTATATAATCACACAGCTCAGCTACTCTATCATTAAACCCTATACACCACAGAGCTCAGCTTCTCCTCCTCTATCAATATAACCCATACATCACAGAGTTCAGGCCTCTTCTCCCTATCATATTAACCATATATACCACAGAGCTCAGCTACTCTCCACAATAATAAAACCCAATATAACACAGAGCTCAGCTTCTCTCCACTACCATATAACCCTATTATATCACCAGAGCTCAGCTCCTCTCCCTCTATCATATAATCCTATAATACACAGATCTCAGCTTCTCACCTCTATCAATATAACCCTATATCTCACAGAGCTCACTTCTCTCCCTCTGATCAAATAACCCTATATATTCACACACAGCTCAGCTTCTCTCCTCTATACATAGTTAACCCAATAGAACACAGCTCAAGCTTTTCTCTCCGTCTATCAAAAAACCCTATTAAATATCACAGAGTCTCAGCTCCTCTATCATATAACCCTATATAACACAGAGCACAGCCTCCACTAGTCATATAACCCTATATAGCCACAGAGTTCAGCTCTTTCTCCTCTATCAATAACCCTATATAACCACAGAGCTCAGCTTCTCTCCTGCTACATATAACCCTATATACCACAGAGCGTCAGCTTTCTCTCCTCAGTTCATAAACCCTATTTATCACAGAGCTCAGCTCCTCTCCCTCGTATCATAAATACCCGAATATACCACAGAGCTCAGCTTCTCTCCTCAAACATATACACCCTATAACCACATAGTTCAGCTTTCTCTCCTCTATCATATAACCCTATTTATCAACAGAGCTCAGCTTCTCTACCTCTATCATATAAACCTTTATATCACAGAGCTCATCTCTTCTTCCTCTATCATATAACCCTAAATATCACAGAGCTTCATGCTTCTCTCCTCTATCAATAAACAATATATCATAGAGCACAGCTTCTCTCCTCTATCATATAGCCCTATATAATCACAGAGCTCAGCTCCTCTCCTCTATCATATAACCCTATATATCACAGAGCTCTAGCGTTTCTCCTCTATCATATATAACCCAATAAATCACATAGCTCAGCTCTCTCCTCTATCATATAACCCTATATCGTCACAGAGCCTCATGCTTTTTCTCCTCTATCATAGAACCCTATATATCACAGAGCTCAGCTCCTCTCTTCTATTCATATAACCCTATATTAATCACAGAGCTCAGCTTCCTCCTCTATCATATAACCCTATATACACAGAGCTCAGCTCCTCTCCTCATCAATAACCCTATATATCACAGAGCTCCAGCTTCTCTCCTCTATCTATAACTCCTATAATATCACAGAGCTCAGCCCCTCTCCTCTATCATATAACCCTAATATATCACAGAGCTCAGCTTCTCCTCCCACTATCATAAAATCCTATATATCACAGAGCTCAGCTTCTGCTCCTCTACATGTAACCCTATATAATCCACAGATGCTCAGCCTCCTCTCCTCTATCATATAACCCTGATATATCACAGAGCTCAGCTTTTCTCCTCTATCATATAACCCTATATATCACAGAGCTCGCACCTCGTCCTCTATCAAATAACCCTATATATCACAAGAGCTCACTTTCACTCCTCTATCATATAACCCTATATATCACAGAGCTCAGCTCCTCCACCTCTATCAAATAACCATAAATATCACAGGGCTGCATCTCCTCTCCTCTATCATAATAACCCTCATATAGCACAGAGCTCAGCTCCTCTCCTCATCCGAGCCTCCAGAATTGCCGAAACGTCCACTGGAAGAAAACCCTCTTCCAACCACCTACTTCAACTCAATACAAACAATCACTACACCATTTAAGTCTGCACTCGCCTCATCATCCAAACAGGAACTATTTCACCACCATCTTTATCCTCCCAGTCTCACGAGCCCCAGACAACTGTTCAAATAACCTTCAACTCTCTCCTTCAGTCCCACCACGCACCGTGTCCTCCCCCATCCCTCCTTACAGCAGACGACTTTGTCACCCACTTTCTAAACAAGTACCAACCTCATCAGAGAAGCATCACTCCACTGTCCCCACCACCCACCCCATGCCTGAGCATCCCCACCGCCAGCCCCTCTACCCACACAGTTCCCACAGCCCCCACCTGTTGCACTTCCCACCTAGACATGCTTCTCACCATTCACTCATGACAAGCTCTCCTCTCTACTCCCTCCAAATCCAACCCTCAGTTACCCTGTAGTCTTGACCCACTCCCATCTCACTCAGCCCTGTTATACCTCCCAGCTCTCACCCATCTCTGTCAACCTATCACTAACCTCTGGCATCTGTCCCTTCATATTTAAGCATCCCCAACACACCCATCCTAAGAAACCATCTCCTTGACCCCTCCTCTCTGTCCAACTATCGCCCCATCTCACTGCTTCCATTTCGCCTCTAAACTCCTCGAACAACACGTCTATCCTTCAACTGTCCCCTCCCACCGTTGCTCCTCACAACTCTCATCTGTGACCCACCCCAATCAGGCCTTCCTCCCCAACCACTCTACTGAAACCCCGCCCTAACTAAAAGTCACCAACGACCTAGTAAACTGCTAAAGGCCTCACGCCACTCCTCTGTGCTTCTCCTCCTAGACCTGTCCTCTGCCTTCTCCATTACTCAGTGCTCCTCCTCTTGGACCTGTACCTCTGCCTTTGACACTGGTCGACCATGTCCCACCTGCTACAAATCCCCTCCTCCCTCTCATCATGGACTTGGCCCTTCCCAGGATCTCCTCCTACCGTCACTGATCCGGACTTTCAGCGTCTCTCATTCTTGCTCCACCCTCCCTCCCATCGCCCTCCCACTCTGTTGGAGTGTCCCCCAAGGGTCAGTCCTGGGTCCTTTACTCTGTCCTTATCTACACTCATGGCCTCGGTCAGCTCATAGCCTCACATGGCTTTTCAGAACCGACCGTGCAATGCTGACGATACCCAACTCCAACATCTCCGGCCAGACATTAACGCTCAACTTAATGTCCATGATCCCTGACTGCCTATCATCCATATCCTCCTTCTTTCTCCTCCCATCTTCTAAAACTAATGTAGAGAAAACTGAATTCATTATCTTTCCACCATCCCACGCTAAACATCCGCTTCCAACCTGAATGTCTCTATCATAGTCAATGGCTCTACACTCTCACCGTGCCGCAAGTCCGCTTTCTTGGGGTAAACACTCGATTCTGCTTATCTTTCAAACCCCACATCCAAAACCTCACCTGCGCACCTGCCGGGGGCTCCACCTGAAAACATCTGCGTCGCATCCGCTCATTCCTCGGTCTATGACACCTACAAAAAATGCCTGGTCCATTGCCCGTTGTCATCCCCGCCTAGACTACTGCACATCCTTCTCTGTGGCCTCCCAGACTTAGCACCCCTCGCTCCACCTCCATCCATCCTTAACTCTGCTGCACCTCTTATCCACCTGCCACTCCTAGCTACTCCTCTGCCTCTCTCCCCTCTGCCAACCCCTTGCACTGGCTTCCCATTGCCCAGCGAATTCCATTTCAAGTTACTAACCATGACCTACAAGGCGTCTCCATGACCTCTTCCCCCTCCATACATCTCTGCTCTAATTTCCAAATATCTCTCCCTCACCCACTCTCTCCACCATCCTCGCGCTCCTCACAGGACCTTCTTTCTCTGCTCTCCCCTTTCAGCTCCTCCCACAACCGTCTCCAAGACTTCACACCGTGCTTCACCACACCCACACACCTGTAACTCACTGCCCCAAACCTCAGACTCTCTCCCCCACTCTACTGGCTTCAAAAGCAACCTGAAACCCATTTTCTTTAGGAGCCAGAACCTAGAACACCGCTGACACTACACCCGCACAAAACATGTCTGCTCCCTCACCTCTAGTTCTCTTGCCCCATCCTTGTAAGATTTGTAAGCCCTCGCAGGGGCAGATCCTCTCTCCTCGTAAGCCTGCTTGAAAGTCGCAGATTGTCACTATTGACCAATTTTGACCTATGTTATGTATGTAACCCCCTGAATGTACAAGCGCCCGTGGAATCAATGGCGCTATAAAAATAGATAATAATAATATATAATATATCACTAGATCTCAGCTTCTTTCCTCTATCATATAACCCTATATATCACAGAGCTCAGCTCCTCTCCTCTATCAAATAACCCTAAATATCAAAGAGCTCAGCTCCTTCCCTCTATCATATAACCCTATATATCACAGAGCTCAGCTTCTCTCCTCTATCATATAACCCTATATATCACAGAGCTCAGCTCTCTCCCTCTAGCATATAACCCTATATATCACAGAGCTCAGCTCTCTCCCTCTATCATATAACCCTATATATCACAGAGCTCAGCTCCTCTCCTCTATCATATAACCCTATATATCACAGAGCTCAGCTTCTCTCCTCTATCATATAACCCTATATATCACAGAGCTCAGCTCCTCTCCTCTCTATCATATAACCCTATATATCACAGAGCTCAGCTCCTCTCCCTCTATCATATAACCCTATATATCACAGAGCTCAGCTCCTCTCCCTATCATATAACCCTATATATCACATAGCTCAATCCTTTTCCTCTATCCTATAACCCTATAATCACAGAGCTCAGTTTCTCTCCTCTATCAAAATAACCCTATATTATCACAGAGCTCAGTCTCTCCCTTTATCATATAACCCTATATATCACAGAAGCTCAGCTTCTCTCCTTTATCATATAACTATATATCAAAAGAGCCACTTTTCCTCCTCTATCATATAACCCTATATACACAGAGCTCAGCTCCTCTCCTCTATCATATAACCCTATATATTACAGAGCTCAGCTTCCCCTCTTCAAAAACCTGAATAGACTACCCTATAATACCTAAAATCACAGAGCTCAGCTTCTCTCCTCTATCATATAACCTATATATCACAGACCCAAAATTTCCTCTCCTCTATCATATAACCCTATATATCACAAAGCTCATTTTTTCTCTCCTCTATCATATAACCCTATATATCACAGAGCTCGGGCTCCTCTACATATAACCCTATATATCACAGAGCTCTGCTTCTCTCCTCTATCATATAACCCTATATATCACAGAGCTCACTTCCTCCTATCATATAACCCTAAAATATCACAAGCCAGCTTTCTCTCCCTTTCTATCAAAATAACCCTATATATCACAGAGCTCGGGTTCTCTCCCTCTATCATAAAAACCCTATAAAATCACAGACTCAGCTCCTCTCCTCTATCATATAACCCTAAAATATCACAGAGCTCAGCTTCTCTCCTCAATCATATAACCCTATATATCACAGAGCTCGGGTTTTTCTCCTCTATCATAAAACCCCCTATATATCACAGACCCCCAGCCCCTCTATCAAAAACCCAATAAATCACAGAGCCCCGGGTTTTTTTCCTCTTTTAAAAATAACCCTATATATCAAAAGGAGCTCAGCTCCTCTATCATATAACCCTATAATCACAGAGCCCCTTTTCTCCCTCTATCATATAACCCTAAAATATCCAGGGGCTCGGGCCCTCTCCCCCTATCATAAAACCCCTTTTACCCACAGAGCTCAGTTTCCTCTCCTCTATCATAAAACCCCCTATATATCACAGAGCCAGCTTCTCTACCCATATAACCCTATAAACCAGAGTCCAGCTCCTCTATCATATAACCCTATATATCAACAGACTCAGCCCTCTGCTCTATCCTAAAACCCCAAAATTTATTTTTCACAGAGTTCACCCTTTTCTCTATCCAAAAACCCCCTATAAATCACAGATCTCAGCCCTTTTCCCTTTTTAAACCCCTTTCCCCCTTAGATGGGAACAAAAAAACCATTTTTCCCCTTTAAAAACTTTGATTCCCTTTACTTTTGTGTGAAAATATATAGAATTAGAAGTAGGAATATAAATACACTGTATATATATATAGGTCCATTTTAAGGGGAGGGCACAGAAAGCACCCAGGGAATTTTACAGCCACAGATCGGGGATCCCCCCCAACTTATCAAAACATTTTGGGCCCTTCACCCCGATTATAATTAGGACAAGTATTAAAGGCACAGATTGCGCTGAAGGTCAAGAAGTCGACTCTTGATAATTAGACTCTAGTTTTGCTTAAATTCATTTCCTGATAAAACACAGGAAACACTTGAGTCGGATGAAGATGATATTTTATGCAAAACCCATTATACAGCGACTCCTAAAATAAAGAGACGTCCGAAAAATGAATTTTTTAAAATTCTGAGGGGTGACCGGTGCAACCGGGGGGAATGGGAAAAACATGGACAGACCAGAGGGGGAAAAGGGTTTCTTTTTGTACCCATAAAAACAATACGGCCAAAAAGTTTTCCCCAATACGCCAACAAATTTGGGCCAATACTGCTAATGGAGGGGCCCCAATACTTTCCAACATGGTCACCCCAAAACAAAACTTCCAACAATTGGGCCCAATACTCCCCCCCGAGTGCCCCAATAAATGCCAACAAGTACCCCCAAAACTGGGCCCAAAAATTTCCCAATACTGCCAACAGGGGTGCCCCAATACTGCCAACAGAGTGCCCCCCAAAACTGGCCCAACCCGAGTGCCCAATACTGCCAAAAAAGTGCCCCAAAACGCCCAAAAGAGTGCCCCCAATACCCCCAACAAAAGTGGCCCCCAAAACTGCTAATGGAGTGCCCCAAAACTTCCAACAGAGTGCCCCCCAATTTCGCCAACCCCGTTCCCCCCCAGAAAACAATTTTTCCAAAAGAGTTCCCCAATACTGCCAACAGAGTGCCCCAAAACTGCTAATGAGTTCCCCAAAAATGCCAAAAAGGGGCCCAATTTCGGCCCAATGGAATGCCCCAAAAAAGCCAACAGAGTGCCCCCAAAACGCCAAAAAGAAAGGGCCCCAAAACTGCCAACAGATTTCCCCCCAAAACTGCCAAAAGAGTGCCCAAACTGAATGGAGTGCCCCAATACTTTCCAAAAACGGTCCCCCCAGAAAACAATACTGCCAACAAAATGCCCCCAAAACTGGGCCCAAAAGAGTGGGCCCCAAAACGGGTAATTGGGGTCCCCCCCAAAACTGCCAACAGAGGCCCCAATAAATGCCCAAAAGAGTGCCCCAATTTCGCTAATGGAGTGCCCCAATACTGCCAACAGAGTGCCCCAATACGCCAACAGAGTGCCCCAAAAACTGCCAAAAAGTGCCCCAAAAACTGGGCCCAAAAAGTTCCCTAATACTCCCCAAAAATTGGGCCCCAAAACGCCAATGGAGTGCCCCCAAAACTGCCAAAGAGTGCCCAAAAACTGCCAACAGGGCCCCAAAACTGCTAATGGATGCCCCCAAAACGCCAACAGAGTGCCCCCAAAACGCCAAAAAAGTGCCCAATACTCCCCCCAGAGGGGCCCCAATACTGCTAATGGAGTGCCCCAATACTGCCAACAGAGGGGCCCCAATACTTTCCAACAAGTGCCCAAAACTGCTAATTGGGGTGCCCCCCAAAACTGCCAACAGAGTGCCCCAAACGCCCCCAGAGTGCCCAATACTGCCCACAGAGTCCCAATACTGCAAAAGGGATTCCCCCCAAAAACTTTCCCCCAAATGCCCCAATACTGCCAACAGAGTTGCCCAATACTGCTAATGGAGTGGCCCCCCAAAACTGCCCAAAACGGTCCCACCCCGAAAACCAAAACTTTCCAACAAAAATTTCCCCCAATACGCCCAAAGAGTCCCAATACGCTAATGGATGCCCCCCAAAAATGGGCCAAAAGAGTGCCCCCCCCACTTTCCAACAGAGTGCCCAATACTGGGTAATGGGGGTGCCCAATACCCGCCAAAACCCGGGCACCCAGAAAACAATACTGCCAACAGATGCCCCCAAACCGCCACAAAAGTGCCCAATACTGCTTAAAAGCAGTTCCCCAATACTGCCAACAGAGTGCCCCAACTGCCAACATATTTTTCCCAAAACTGCCAAAAGAGTGCCCCCAAAACTGCTTTAAAAAAGTGCCCCAATACTGCCAACAGATTTCCCCCAATTTCCCCGCCAACAGAAATGCCCAAAACTGCCAACAAGTGCCCCCAAAACTGCCAACAGAGTGCCCAATACTGCCAAAAAGTGCCCCAAAACTTTCCAAAAAAGAGTGCCCTAATACCCAACAGAGGGCCCCCCAAAACTGCAATGGGGTGCCCCAATACTGGCCCAAAAACGGTCACCCAGAAAACAAAACTGACAACAGAGTGCCCCAAACTGCCAACCCGATGCCCCCAAAACTGCCAACCTGGTCACCCAAAAACAAAACGCCAAACCCGGGGTGCCCTAATCCCGCCAAAAACAATCACCCCGAAACCAATATGTCCCAACCAAAAGTGGGCCCCAATACTGCCAGCAGAGTGCCCCAACAGTGCCAACACAGTCACCCAGAAAATAATATGGCTAACAGAGTGCCCTAATACTGCAAACAGAGTGCAATAATACTGCCAACACAGTCACTCAGAAAACAATACTGCCATCGGAATGCCCCAATACTGTCACCCAGAAAACAATACTGCCAACAGAGTGCCCCAATACTGCCAACACATTCACCCAGAAAACAATACTGCCAACAAAGTGGGCCCCAAAAACTGCCCAACAGAGTGCCCAATACTGCCAACAGAGTGCCCCAATACTGCCAACATGGTCACCCAGAAAACAACACTGCCAACAGAGTGCCCCAATACTGCCAACATGGTCACCCAGAAAACAATACTGCCAACAGAGTGCCCCAATACTGCCAACACAGTCACCCAGAAAACAATACTGTCAACAGAGTGCCCCAATACTGCCAACACAGTCACCCAGAAAACAATACTGCCAACAGAGTGCCCCAATACTGCCAACAGAGTGCCCTAATACTGCCAACAGAGTGCCCCAATACTGCCAACAGAGTGCCCCAATACTGCCAACAGAGTGCCCTAATACTGCCAACAGAGTGCCCAATACTGCTAATGGAGTGCCCCAATACTGCCAACAGAGTGCCCCAATACTGCCAACAGAGTGCCCAATACTGCCAACACGGTCACCCAGAAAATAAATAATACTGTTAGAAGATTGTCCAAAATAAACAATATTGCCAACAGTGCCCCAATAAATACAATTCCCAGCAAAGTGCACCAAATGAACATTATTAGAAGAGTGTGCCCAATAAATTCAACAGAAGGCTGCCCCAATAAGTAATACTGTCAGCAAAGTGCCCCCAATTTTATACTACCAGAGTAGTGCCCTAAATAAACAGTAGTACCAGCCCTTCAAAATTGCCAACAGCGTCCCCATGAACTAAACTACCAATAAAATGCCCCCAATCACAACTTCCAGAAGAGTGTCCTTAATAAATAAAGCCAGCAGTGTGTCAGCAGAGCACTCCTATTTATACTACCAACAGAGTTCCCCCAATGATGCCAACATTACACGGTCACACAGTAAGCAATACTGGCAACAGAGGACCTCAATGATTCATACTGTACGCAGAGCACCCCCAATTTTATGCTACCTGCAGAGCGACCTAAATAAACAATAGAGTCAACAGAGTGCCCCAAATAGGCAAAGCTACAAGCAGAGCACCCCCTACATACTACAAAGAGAGTGCTCCCAGTAATAATACCAGCAGAGGCTCCAATAAGTAATCCTATCCACAGAGCTCCCCAATTCGCACCACTAATAGAGTGCCCCAAATACTATTGCCAACAAAGTGCCCCAATAAACACTGTTATAATAGCTATAACTATTATACGATTCCTCAGTTGGATTAGTACCAAGGAGATCTCAGGACCCTCTGGAGATACAGCAGTAGATCTCCACCTGCTAAGGCTGCTACCCCTGTTATGTATCGGATATGCCCCTGCCCTGACCGCTCACATCACTGGGGGCATCACTCTTATACCATCCTAGCTCCTGCAGGTACCATAGGTAGCTACATAATGACTGCCCTCCCGATACCTCAACACTGGGATCATTTCTTAGGACTTTCTCTGGAGTATAAGTTTTTTTTTAGTAAATAGAAAGAAAAAACAAGAAAAACTTCTTCTGTCATGAATTTTTCAGTACAATTCAGTAGAGGCGATGGTGGCAGCTGCAGAGCTGTGCATGGAAGCCAATGGACTGGAGCAAACATCTGCTAAACTTGTCCTGTGCCGCCATCTAGTGCCGAGAAGTGTGAGCGGCAGATCATTTATGGTGAAGTCAGAAATAAGCCGTCACATGGATAATACAGTCATATGAAAAAGTTTGGGCACCCCTATTCATCTTAATCATTTTCAGTTCTAAATATTTGGGTATTTGCAACAGCCATTTCAATTTGATATATCTAATAACTAATATTGCACATTTTGTGTTAGTACAATAAACCTCATTTCAATCCGGAAATATTACTGTGTCCATCAGTTATTAGATATATCAAATTGAAATGGCTGTTGCAAATACCCAAATATTTAGAACTAAAAATGATTTAGATTAATAGGGGTGCCCAAACTTTTTCATATGACTGTAACCATAACTCTGGCCGTTAAGTGACGAGGTTCCTGCATTTTTAGCAATTTTCTTCTCTGCAGGATTTATTTATAGACTTCACTGTTCCAAGAGTTCAGCTTCAGGAGGGGCAGAGCCGGCTGCTATGATGTCTCCTGTACAGAGAAAAAACAACAGAGAAGTAGAGAATCTGCTCTAATCGATATTGTATATACAGAGAAGCAGCAGCAGCATGGAGGACATTATAGAGCAGTACTGAGCAGTGTAGCTGTGACTCCAGCAACTGAGGAGATTAACACATAGAAGCTAGAGCTAGCATAGGACATGTATTAGAGACCACAGCTGGGCTTTGAGCATACTGACATGTAGCTGTGACTCCAGCACAGGGGATATAACACTTACTAGAAGCAGCAGCAGCATGGAGGACATTATAGAGCAGTACTGAGCAGTGTAGCTGTGACTCCAGCACTGGGGGAGATATAACACTTACTAGAAGCAGCAGCATGGAGGACATTATAGAGCAGTACTGAGCAGTGTAGCTGTGACTCCAGCACTGGGGGGAGATATAACACTTACTAGAAGCAGCAGCAGCATGGAGGACATTATAGAGCAGTACTGAGCAGTGTAGCTGTGACTCCAGCACTGGGGAGGATATCACACTTACTAGAAGCAGCAGCATGGAGGACATTATAGAGCAGTACTGAGCAGTGTAGCTGTGACTCCAGCACTGGGGGAGATATAACACTTACTAGAAGCAGCAGCATGGAGGACATGATAGAGCAGTACTGAGCAGTGTAGCTGTGACTCCAGCACTGGGGGAGATATAACGCTTACTATAAGCAGCGAGCATGGAGGACATTGATAGAGCAGTGATGAGCAGTGTAGCTGTGACTCCAGCACTGGGGAGATATAACACTTACTAGAAGCAGCAGCATGGAGATAATAGAGCAGAACTGAGCAGTGTAGCTGTGACACCAGCACAGGGGGGTCTAACACTACTAGAAGCAGCAGCATGGAGGACATGATAGAGCAGTACTGAGCAGTGTAGCTGTGACTCCAGCACTGGGAGATATAACACTTACTAGAAGCAGCAGCATGGAGGACATTATAGAGCAGTACTGAGCAGTGTAGCTGTGACTCCAGCACTGGGGGAGATATAACACTTACTAGAAGCAGCAGCATGGAGGACATTATAGAGCAGTACTGAGCAGTGTAGCTGTGACTCCAGCACTGGGGGAGATATAACACTTACTAGAAGCAGCAGCAGCATGGAGGACATTATAGAGCAGTACTGAGCAGTGTAGCTGTGACTCCAGCACTGGGGGAGATATAACCTCTAGAGAAGAGCATGGAGACATATAGGCATATGACAGTGTAGCTGACTCCAGCACGGGGGAGTATACACTTCTAGAAACAGCATGGAGGACATTATAGAGCAGTACTGAGCAGTGTAGCTGTGACTCCAACATTTATTAATATTAAAATATGTTTTAACATTTTATGTTTTTGGATGATTAATATATATTTTATATTGTATTAGTGGTAAATATTTTCTTACTGTCCAATCTCCTATCAAAGGAATCTTCAAACACCTCTATATAGTGAGAAATGTATTATACGTAGTTTTTTAGGTTATTACATTATATTTTAAATTATATCATTATAATTATTATATTATTATAATAATATTAATACGTTACTATAATATTTTTATATTATTTTGTATTATTTTATGTTATTAGATTGCTAATATTCATGTGATATTATTTTAGGGCTAAATATATTCTCACTGTCTAATCTCCTATCAGTCAGAGAAATCTTTTGAAACACCTCAATGTAATAAAAATTTTAGTTTTAGTAGCATTTTATTTTTTTTTATTTTTTTTAAGTTATTATATTTTTTATTATTTTTTATATTTTGTATCATATGTTATTAAATTTTATTTTATGGGTAGATATTTTCTCAGCTCCTATCAATAGAATCTTTTGAAACACCTCAATATTGTTAGAATTGTACTACAAGTAGTATTTTTTTATGTTTTAAGTAATTATTACATTATATTTTAGATTATATTATTACAATTTTTAGGTTTTTAATTTATTATTATTTTATATACTCTAAATTACATTATTATTATTATTAGAATTATATTATTTTTAAGTTTTTAAGTTACTATTATAATTTTATATTATATTATTTTGATCTTTTTATGTTATTAGAATTTATATATTTTATACTATTTTAGGGGTAAATTTTTTGTCACCGTCCGATCTCCTATTAGTCAGAGGAATCTTTTCAAATATCTCAATATAATTAGAATTTTACTATAAGTAGTGTTTTTTTATGTTTTAATACATTATGTTTTAGATTATATTACTATAATTTTTTCTAATGTTTTTAATTTATTATTGTTTTTTATTTTTATTTTATATACTTTAAATTACATTTTTAATATAATTATATTATTTTTACGTTTTTAGGTTACTATTATAATTGTATATTATATTATTTTGTATCAGTTTATTTTATTAGATTGTTAATATATACTTTAGATTATTTAGGGGATACATTTTTTCTCACCGTCCGATCTGCTATCAGTCGGAGGAATCTTTTCAAACACCTCAATTTATTGAGAATTAGGCTGTAAATAGTATTTTTTTCACATTTAAGCTATTATTACATTATATTTTAGACTATATTATTATTATTATTATTATTATTATTATTATCATTTATTTTGGAGCACCTTGATTCCAGGGGCTGTACATTTCAGGCGGGTACATAAATAACATTGGTCAAACAATTACAAAGTGACAATAAGTGACTAACAACTGTACAGAGGGAGAGAGGTCCTGCCGTGAGGGCTTACAATCTACAGGGGAGGGGTAAAGAGACAGAAGGTGAGGGGCAGACATGTTTGTGGGGCGGAGAGTGCAACCCGTTAATGTTGGTTATAGGCAATCCTGAAGAGGTAGGTTTTCAGGTTACGTTTGAAGCCGGTGAGAGAGGGGGAGAGTCTGATGTGTTGGGGCAGTGAGTCCAGAGTGTGGGTGAAGCACGGGAGAAGTCTTGGAGATGGTTATGTGAGGAGTTGATAAGAGGAGAGCAGAGGAGAAGGTCCTGTGAGGAGCGGAGAGTGCGTGAGGGGAGGTATTTAGAGATTAAGGCAGATATGTATGGAGGGGAGAGGTCATGGAGAGTCTTGTAGGTCGAAGTTGCTAGCTTGAACTGGATTCGCTGGGCAATGGGTAGCCAGTGAAGGGATCGGCAGAGGGGAGAGGCGGGGAGTAGCGAGGAGAGAGGGGAATCAGACGGGCCCAGCAGAGTTAAGGAGGGTTTTTGGGAGGGGAGCGAGGGTGCTAGCGGGGAGGCCAGGAAGGATGTTGCAGTAGTCGAGGCGGGAGATGACAAGGGCATGGACCAGCATTTTTGTGCTTTCAGAGTTTGGGAAATGAGGGATTCGGGAAATATTTTTTAGGTGGAGGCGGCAGCAGAGTGAGGGGTTTGGAATGTGTTGGTTTGAAGGAAGATTGGAGTCAAAGGATTACCCAAGGCAGCGACTTGTGGAGCTGGTAAAGAGAGTGTAGCCATTAACAGTGATAGAGAGATCAGGTGGAGCGAAGGAGTGGGATGGGGGGAAGATGATGAATTCAGAATTCTCCACGTTTAGTTTTAGGAGACGGGAGGAAGAAGAAGGGGGAAAAATGGAGGACAGACATCAGGGATCCGGGAGAGAAGAGAGTGCTTTCTGGGCCGGAGATTGGGAGTGGGGTATCATCAGCATACAGGTGGTAATTGAAAGCCCTGTGAGCTATGAGCTGACCGAGGCCAAGGGTTAAGAGTAGAAAGAGTAGGGGACCCAGGACTGCCCCTTGGGGACACCAACAGAGAGAGGCCGGGGGGGGAGGTGGAGAGAATGAGAGACGCTGGAAAGTCCGATCAGTGAGGTACGAGGGGGATTTCCCGGAAAGAGCCAGTCCGTGATGCGGAGGGAGGAGGAGGATTGTCTAGCAGGAGGTAATGGTCGACAGTGTCAAAGGCGGGGGAAGGTCTAGGAGGAGAAACACAGAGTAGTGGTGTGAGGCTTTTGGCAGTTGCTAGGTCGTTGGTGACTTTGGTTTGGGCGGTTTCATAGAGTGGTGGGACGGAACCCGATTGGAGGGGTCAAGGAGAGAGTTGGTGGAGAGATGGGAGGAAAGTTGAAGATAGACGTGCTGCTCGAGGAGTTTAGAGGCGAATGGAAGCAGTGAGATTTGGGGGGATAGTTGGACAATGAGGAGGGGTCATGAGATGGTTTCTTTAGGATGGGGGGTGAGGTGCGTGTTTAAATGAGGAAGGGAAGATTTCCAGAGGTTAAGATAGATTGAAAAGATGGGTGAGGCTGGGATGATAACAGCACTAAGGTCAGGGATGAGGTGAGATGGCAGTGGGTCAAGACTACAGGTGGTGAGGTTGATTTGGACAGTAGAGAGGAGAGCTTGTAGGAGTGACCGGTGAGAAGCGAGTTAGAGGGGAATGGTCATGGGCAGGTCAGAGGTGGGCTTGGGGACACCGCAGGGAATAGAGGTAGGCTGAGGGGACTGTGGGGTGAAGCTTTGTCTGATGAGATTTATTTTATTATGGAAATGAGTTGCAAAATATCTGCTGAGAGGAAGAAAGGGGGAGGGGGGCGGTGGACGCAGGAGAGAGTTTTAAGGTGTTAAAAAGTTGTCTGGGGTTGTGGGATCAGGGAGATATGAGAGTGGTGAAATAGTCTTGTTTGGCTGAGGGAGTGCGGGTTTAAAAAGTGTGAGTGATTCTTTATATGAGGTGAAGTCAGGGGGAGGGCGGGTTTTCTTCCAAACGGCGTTCGGGCAACTCTGGAAGCTCGCCTCAGCCGTTTTGTGGGGGCTGGTGCCAGGGTTGTCTGTTCATTTTGCGGGTTCTGTTTGTGTGTGGGGGGGGGCGACAGCA
This sequence comes from Phyllomedusa bahiana, assembly GCA_025379985.1. Classification (NCBI taxonomy): domain Eukaryota; kingdom Metazoa; phylum Chordata; class Amphibia; order Anura; family Hylidae; genus Phyllomedusa; species Phyllomedusa bahiana. Next base: position 7,341 of record JAODAL010023383.1, on the reverse strand, counting down.
TCAAGAGTGGAAAGGGATTGTGTTGTTGTAGAAGGCGGGGCTGCGTGGTCAGCAAGTGAGGATATGAGTAGAGAGGGAGCAAGGAGAGTCAGAGAGAGTGGAGGGTTGAGGTTTTGTAGGTTCCTGCGTGGGTGTACTAGATTTGGTGCAGGAGGGGCAGGTGGAGTGGTGATGGAGGAGAAGGTGAGCATTATTATGATAATTTTTATAATGTTTTTAATTTATTTTTATTATATTTTTATATTATATTATTTTGTAGCATTTTATGTTATTAAATTGTTGTATATACTTTAGATTATTTTAAGGATACATTTTTTCTCATCGTCCAATCTCCTATCAGTCGGAGGAATCTTTTCAAACACCTCAATTTAGTGAGCATTCGACTGTAAATAGTATTTTTTTTAACATTTAAGCTATTATTACATTATATTTTAGATTATATTATTATAATTTTTAGAATGTTTTAAATGTATTATTATATTTTTATTTTATATTCTTCAAATTACATTATTATTATTATAATTATTATATTATGTTTTAAGTTTTTAAGTTAGTATTATAATTTTATATTATATTATTTATATCATTTTATGTTATTAGATTGTTAATATATATTTTATATTATTTTAGGGGTAAATATTTTCTCACCGTCCGATTTCCTATCAGCCAGAGGAATCTTTTGAAATACCTCCGTATGGTAAGAAACAAATGACCCAAACCCTTTGGGCCCTTTGTGGTGATGTTTTTGGGGTGCAGCATGATCCTGATACTGAGTTAATGTTGGCTCTGCACATTTGTACCCCCCCAGGAGACAGGACCTGACCTGATGATAATGATGGAGCGCTCTCCTGACCTTATCGCCCTTCATTTCCCCGGCTTACTTATCTTGTAAACGAATTCCAGCGAGCGATTCCCTTAAGGATCCTAAAAGTGGTTGGAAATAAGTAGTGAGGCCCCGGCCCCGTCTGTCTTAGAATTAGCTCCTCATTTAAGCCACTTCATTTCATATGTTACCTGCAATACTGTGAATGGGGAGGCCTCAAAATCATAGGGGGATTGTGATAACTCTGCATAGCAGAGGGGACGCGCTCCGGAAGGGGATGGTAATGGGGAACAAATTAATACATTTTTTTTCCACCCCTCGGTGTTTTTCCTTTTGAGATTTGACTCCTTATCCAATTTTCACTAGCATTTAAAAAATTGATATTCAGCTCTCGCTGCCGAGAAAATGTCAAACCGTATATTTAAAAGTTTAAAACGAGTTTTTAAGCACCGAGCAAAGTAGACGGGAGGAGAGCACCGAGCACCATCACCTCTGCTCATACATCTGTCCTAAGAGGGGAGACAATGAATGTGATGTATGAGGGAAAAATGCAAAAAATTTTTCCCCTAAAATACTCGTCTGCTGTGGCCCAATAAAAACCGCTATATAACTCTCAGACTGATCTCTTTCACACACCTCTCATGAAATACTCTGTGCTGCGTGGCCCCTTACTACTCTATATCCCTCACACCCTCCATAAAACCCCACTCTGTGCTGTTTGGGACGCTACTGCCCAATTTAAACCTCCGGTGTGATCTCCCTCACACTCCTCTCTTGAAATACTCTGTGCTGCTATGGCCTTTCTACTAGTCGCTACATAACTCTCAGGCTGTGATCTCCTTCACACTCTTCTCCTGAAATGCCGTGCTGCCGGAAGCTTAATTTCCCACAAATCACACTCGGGCTTTTTGATCTATCTAACTTGCCCTCTTGAAATACCGGGTGCAGTCTTTATTTTTTCCAGTCACCTGGGGGTTTTGGTTCTACATGTAAACTGGGGGCGGCCCACTTTTTCCTGTTCCGGCTGTGGGTAGTTCTACAGCTTCATTCTCTCACTTCCTGGTCAGTTGTGGGTATTCTACAGCTTATCCTCACCCCCTGTTCAGGCTGGGGGTGGTTCTACAGCTTCAATCCCCCACTTTCCTGGTCAGGATGTGGGTAGTTCTACAGCTTCTCTCTCATTCCTGTTCAGGGCTGTGGGGGTTTCTACCAGCTTCAGGCTCTCACTTCCTGGTCAGGATGTGGGTAGTTCTACAGCTTCAGTCTCTCAATTTCTGGTCAGGCTGTGGGTGGTTCTACAGCTTCAATCTCTCACTTCCTGGTCAGGACTGGGTATTTCCCAGCCAGTCTCTCACTTCTTTTCGGCTGTGGTGGTTTAACTTCGGGCTCCCATTTCCCTTTTCAGGCTGGGGGCATTTAAAAACAGTTTTTCAGGCTCCCTTCCTTATCAGAATGTGGGGGGTTCAACCAGCTTCAGGCTCCCACTTTCTATTCGGGCTATGGGGGGTTCTACACTTTCATCTCTCATTTCCCTGGCAGGCTGTTGGGCTTTTTTCAGCCCAGGTCTCCAACCCGGGTTTAATCTGTGGACATTTCATTTTCCCTATCCTAACTGGTTTGTTGGGGGACTTTGGGTACTGTTGGGGTTTTAAATTGGGGCAAAAGATTACAGAGCCGTAAAGGGTTATTGTTTATCAGTAAGAAAGATAAACAAGCTTCGTCTCCCGAAAACACAGCAAGGATAAATTTCTCCATCCCGGCCACTGCTGAGTAGAGCATGTGGTCGGAAAAACCAAAGGAGTTTGTGTACACAAGAGGATAAGAACTGCTTTAAAGAAAGCAAAATCAGAACAGCAATGTATGCTGTAATAGTCTTTATTTACTTTTGTCTACAGGTTTAAAATCAATCAATGTGGTGAGAAAACCTCCATAAACAAGCATAGGCTACATCTCATGGCCTCCAGGACACCAGGGCCGATCCAGCCTCCAGCGATCCTGCTTTTCCTATAGAGGAGCAATCTAGTGATGTCACCGGACATGTCTCCTTATCAGTACTTGGCTCCCTTAGGACCTATGTTCATATCTCAAAAATTTTCCCTTGGTTTGGGATTTATAGAAACCTTCAACCCCGGCATAATACACGCAAACCCAAAATGGGGACCCTTTTTATTTTTGACTTTCTGAAAAGAAGGCATTTGGGAAAGGAGTGAGAAAACTCAGCGCCTTATTGGATGTAAAAAAACTCAATTTGCTTTTGCCCTGATTTGAAAAGCAAAAGGGATATTAACCCAAGCCGTATACTCATCTGCATACAGCGTTTTGGGGGTTTTCCCCTCATCAGAGCAGAGCGATATTGGGGTGGGGGGAATGTTGTGGCAAAAGGGAAACAAAACTCTAAACCTATGGGGTTAAGGGAAATTTTTCCCCTTTTTTTTCCATCAAAGGCCCCCCCCCCCCCCTTTTTCCCCCCAACCTTTATTGGGACAAGGGGAAAACCCCAAAAAAAACTTTCTATGAATGTTCAATCCCCTTTTTTCTTTTTAAAACCCGTGGGGGAAAAGCAAAGGGATTTTTTAACCAATCAGGGCCCGAAAAAAAAAATTTTGTTTCCCATAAGCCCGGATATCGGGGTGCTTTATAAAGGGGGAAAAAGGCAATTCAAAAATTACCACCGTATTGGTCCTTCCAAGGAGAATGTTCCCTTTCTGAGCCCTCATTGCCTCCCACCCGAAGCCATACCTTGCTCTGCACTGAGAGGGGAAAAACCCCCAAAAAAAAACTGATGCAATAGTGATACGCTTGGCTAATATCCCTTTTTGCTTTCTAAGACTCATGGGTCAAAGCAATTGAGGCTTTGTTTCATCCAATAAGGGCCTCGAGCTTCTCGCTCCTTTTCCCCTAATGCCCTTTGTTCAGAAAAATCACAGAATCCCGAGGTGTCGCCTGTTGGTTGAGTGCATTTTGCCAGGGAGAAGGTTCTATTTGCCAAACCCAAGGAGCGTTAGAGATATGAACAAGGGCCTAAGGGGGCCAAGTATAAAGGGACTGTCCGGTGACATCACTAATTCTCCTCATAGGGAAAAGCAGATGCTGGAGGCTGAGACGGGCCCTGGTGTTAAAGCAGATGCTTTGTAAGGGCAAAAAGGCAATTTTCCCAAAAAAAACTACACACCGTATGGTGCTCTCCCCAACGAAAATGTTCCCTGTTGAACAATACATCAATATATAGATGTATAGAGTCAAAACACATAGCAATGTCCACGGAGCCATCTCTGGGATGCAATTTGGCCATTTAAAGAGACAGGCAACTATTTATAAAAAGCTTATGGAGTTACAAGGGAGAATTGTCCATTTACTGTCATCGGGTCAGGACTGGTACAATGTATTCTGGTGCCCAAGACAAATAAGGCATATAGCCCCCCCCAAATTGGGAAATTCAGCCCATTCCTACCCCCTTGCCCCTTTTTGCCTGGGATGAAGTGGGACCCTGGGGGATCACTACCTTTGCCCACCCACTCCCGACCTGCACGGGGGCAATTTTAAAAATTTATGCAGAGGTTCGCTGTATTTTTTGGAAAAAAGTACAAATACATTATTTTAGAGGCCTTTTTTAGGGGTCCCAAGCTATGGAGGGGGCACACACGTCTCATAATAATTTAAGAATGCGGGATTCACTGTAGGTCTAGGAGACATTTCATGGGCAGGCATTTTAAAGCGCTTTATATGGCACCAGGGAGAGCTGCAGCCCCGTTTGGGAGGGCATTCTCTCCAACAAATTTACTACAGGTAAGACGAAAATTCCTTTTTAAAGTTCTATTAAGACACATTCGCATTATAGGGGCGGAGCCCAAGAAGGAAAGAACTTCAAATCTCCCTCAACCACAGGGGCCCTGGGAAAAAAGGGGGGTCATAAAAAAAACTGCCGTCCTCCTGGAAGTGGGAACCCGAGACCATCGGGGACCGGTTCGTAGCCGAGATTTTTAAATCCAGAGCTTTCGGCCTGGGGCCCAAAAACCGATAAATTCTGGTTGGGGGACCTTTTTTAAACCCCATGGCCCTAGACATCGCCCCCCATAAAATTGTCCACGCCTGCCCCTTTCTGGGAAAAATTTTAAATTTAAATTTTTGTAAAAGTCAATTTTTTTTTTTCCCTTGGATTCTTTAATTTTTTTTTTTTTACTTTGACTTTGTGTAACTCAGATTATAATCATGTTTTATGTCTTTTTCGAGTGTTAAGGAGCTTACAGTATAGAGGGGGGCAATTAGATTTCTATATAATACTTAAAGAGCTCAAAAAACATTTACCCATTCGAAAAAAGATTGTACGTTTTTCCCCAAATTTTTTTCTCCGGGGTTATGGACGGCTTCCTTGAAGGAAAGTGACAAGGTGGGTTACAAGACCCTGGACCAAACGTTGTACCCATTAATCATCCTCTAAGGCCCCGGGTCCATCAGTTTCGTCCTACGTTGAGAAAACTTAGAAAATTTTTTAAAAAAGGGATTTAAACTTTACTGATTTGCGCCAAGGGCAGGGGCCATTAACAGGCCAGTGGCCACAGGGAAGAAAGGAGACCCTAGTAGCCCCTGGCCAGGGTGAACCCTTTTGGAAACACCACCGGGGGGGGAAAAAGGCAAATGCAAGATATTGCAGTATTTGTAGGTGGTTCAAGATAAACCCCCACGGGGGGACCCCAAGAATAACCCAGGTTTTTGCCCATAATCAACTCCACTGATAAGCCCCAAAAATCAACCCCACTTGGGGCCCCAAAAAAATCAACCCCCCTGTGGCCTCAAGAACACTCCACTGGGTCCTGAAGTATCCTCCATAATTGACCCAAAAAAAAATTCCACTGTCTACCCCAAGAATGAACTCCACGTGGGGGCCCCAAGAATCAACCCCCCTAGTTAAACACAAGGGAAAAAAACCCCATGGGGCCCCAAGAATCAACTGACTGGGGAACCAAGTTTTCAACCCCAAACTAAAGGCCCCAGGAATATCTCCACTGGTGGGCCCCAAATCATCTCCACTGGTGGACACCCTAGAATCTACTCCACGGGGTGGGCACCAAGAATCTTTTCCCCCTGGTGGCCCCCAAAAGAATCTACTCCACGGGGTAGCCCGCCGGGTTAGTAACTCTAACCCAACTTTTTTTTGTAAGCATGGTTGATACCTACAAGAAGTTAAACTTTTTTTTGCATGAAAAAAGATTTGCATGAAAAATTTAAACAGCTTTTTATATTCCAAAAACTATTGCACAAGCATTAATAATTACCCACATGTATGAGTTGTAAATTGGGCTGACCCGCAGTGCCACACACGGCCTGTGGATAGGTGTAGCGCTGGTTTTTGGAAAAAGCAGACATGTTTTTCCATTCCTTTATAACACTTTAAATGACCATAAAAAGTGTGAAATAAATGTATCGGCTGTTTCCTGAAACAATCAATACTCAAATTGAGAAAACAAGGTAAACTGCAGAACACTCATTAACACGGACCCCTAAGGGCTTAAACACCCGTGTCTCTGAAATTAATGGCCTTCGATGAATTCCAGGAACCATTAAAACACTGGAATTTACTTAATTAAAACCCACAGACATTAAGCAGCAGACAGTCCTATGTCTTCACTGCAAAACTTTTCGTTTTAATCTCAAATGGCCCAAAAGGGTTTGTAACCAGTGTTATGCTGGGGTGCCTAGGATCCACCAGTGAAATATGTTTATGGGGTCCACCAATGGAGTTGATCTTGGGTCCACCAGTAAAGTTCATTCTGGGGCCCCAGTGGAGTTTAATAATTAGGGCTCCCCAATGGAGTTATTCTTGGGGCCCACCTGGAAGCTATTCTTAGAGCTCACGAATGGAGTTGTTTCTTGGGGCTCACTATGTGGAACTGTTTCTTTGGCTCACCAATGAAGGTGATTCCCTTTGAAAACCCACCAGTGGAGTTAATTCTTGGGGCCCACCAGTGCAGTTGATTTTTTGGGGCTCACCATGAAGTTTAAATTTTGAAGCCCACCGGTGGAGCTGATTCTTGAGGCCCCCCAGTGGTGTTCATTCTTGGGACCCAGCAATGGAGCTGATTCTTGGGACCCACAATGAGCTGATTCTGGAGGCGAAACATCAGAGGAGATTCTTGGGGCCCTGCAGTGGAGATTATTCATGGGACTCACCAGTGAAGTTCATTCTGGGACCCACCAGTAAAGCAGATACTTGGGGGTCACCAAGGTGGAGTTGATTCTTGGACCACCAGTGGAGTTATTCTTAGGACCCACCAGTGAGTTAATTCTTTGGGCCCCCAGTGTAGTTTATTCTTGGGGCTCACCATGTGAAGTTCTTTACTGGTGCACACCTGTGGAGCTGATTCTTGGGACCCACCAATGGAGCTGATTCTTGGGACCCCCCAATGGAGTTGATTTTGGGACCCACCAGTGAAGTTCACCCCTGGTGGCCAAAGATCAGAGTGTATTCTTGGGGCCCAGCAGTGGAGATAATTCATGGGACCCACAAGGAAATCATTTGG
>JAODAL010023382.1:0-62776 GCA_025379985.1 Phyllomedusa bahiana | reverse complement strand
GTTTTGGAAAGAATGGAAAACTGCAAGACTGTATCAAGTATGAAATGCTCATCAAGCAGACTTAGCTTTGAACTTGTTAGAAGGTGATGCATGAGAAACTGTCCTTGCATTACCCACTGAACAAAGAAACACCTTAGATGACATACTGGAGAGACTAGAAACATTATATGGAGATTCCACATCATCTGCAAAATTCAAAAATGAATTGTATACACGTTATCAGCGTGAAGGAGAAACTGTACAACAATTCTCTGTAGGTCTCCGAGGACTCTGGAAACAATTGTGTCATAAGGATTGTGGTGGGTGTGAGGCTGTACCAGAACTAGACAAAATGGAAAAAGATCAGTTCATTTCTGGACTTCAAAATCATACCCTAAGGAGAGCTTTGAAAGACTTTATACGTGTAGAAAACAAGGCCTCGTTTGCTGAAGTAATTAAACAGGCTATTGAACTACAATGAGATGAAACAGAAAATCTTAGTATTGTTGCACAGACAACAGTTAGCCAAGAAGCAAATAAAACAATCAATAAACTTATAAATGCTCAGGTATATGAAATGGTTCAGGGAATGAGAGACTCTTTTCAAGAATGGGAAAAAGAGATGACCCAATTGTGAATCAAAGAAAGAAAATAGGCGTCCAATGAATAGTCCATTTAAGAGAACAAACTCAAGACGATGTTGATGTGGGAAAGTAGAAAGCTAGAGAATGTCAACTCCCCCCCCCCTCCCCGAGCCATGGGGTCCTCAACAGCAGGCCTTAATGCAAAAAAACAGCAAATTGCTGGAAGATGTCCAATCATAACTGCTAACTTTAATGGGATACCAATAAATAGTCAGTTGGATACAGGCTCAGAAGTCACCACCATCTCCAAACAATGATAAACGACTTGGAAACACCAGTGACTTGAAAACCTGGTTAACCTTAGAATTGCCAACTCCTGTAATTGGAAATGTATGGATGAACATTGAGATTTTTGGCAAACTGTTCACCCATACAGCAGTGATAGTGGTAGAAGTGACAGTAAGACCCAGCGTAGCAGCATTATTTGGTATGAATTTACTTCAAGATTTTAATGGACAATTATTTCATGAATTGGGAAAAATGTATTGGCAGCAACTAAATCATTATAAAACTACACAATGGTTCCTGAAACAACTTCAAGTAAACATAAAAATGATCAGGCAAAAATAGAAGCAAAAGCAGGGTTAATTAGAACTCCATACCAAAGACAATTCTGAGCAATGTCACGCCAAGAAATCTCCCTAGTAGTCAGGACCCACAACAGTCTTCTACAATCTTTGTTGCTTGTTGAACTTCTATTAAAAAGTAACTCACAAGTTAACTGGATGGTGGGTCGAACTGTGTAGAGTTACTCGAGAACGGGTATGAGTTCAAATAATGAACATTAGTAAAATAGAAACCATTATGACCCCCAAGACGTACACGTGGTACAAAGTGTTGATATAGAAGAAATGGTTGTCTCAACACTATTAACAGATACGCCCATTGCACTCCCACTATTAACAGTTGCTTGGGATACACCTATAGTACTGGTCCAAAAAAAAGATGGAACCATTCGATTCTGTGTAGATTACTGAAAATGAAATGCATGCAAATATACATATGTGTATCCACTACCAAGAGTCGAAGAATCTTTAGCAGTAATGAGTAAAGCACAATGTTTTACTACCTTAGACCTTGCTAGTGGCTACTGGCAAGACCAAGTAAAAGAGGCTGATTAAGAAAAGACTGCTTTTATCACTCCTATGGGTATCTTTGAATTTAAGAGGCTGCATTTTGGATTGACAAATTCACCCAGTACCTTTCAACGACTCATGGAAAATTTTCTGGGAGACCTTAATTTTGAGTCCATCATAATTAATCTACATGACATTGTGGTGTTTTCAAGCTTTGAAGAACATTTAGAACATCTGGATGCAATTTTGAAACAATTAGAGAATTATGGATTGAAGTTGAAACCAGCCAAGTATGGCACAACCAAACTGACTAGTGGGAGTGGTGAATCTTGTCAAGTCAGGAGTCAGAAGATGAGGCCATGGGTCTCAACTGCTGTTTTGACAGGTGCAACAGGGAGTCACTAGGAGAAGAGAAAAAGAGGAGACACCATTAAAGAGGATTGAGGAAAATAGGAGAAGAGAGAAAACTCAGTAAATCATATAGGACGACATGTATGAAGGAAGGTACGTCGACGTGAATAGTCAAGTCTCATTTTCAGTGTATAATGCGCCTGATGTATTAAAGTGTTTTGTGTGTGTTCATAAATGGTGTCTAAAGTTCGACAAGCCTCGCCTATGTGTTAGGTGCATTACAGAACTTAGGTGTATTAGTAATGCGCCTAACTTATTAAGGTTATGAACAGGCTGGAAATAAAAGAAGTCATTAGAATAGCATGAATAGAAACTATGGTACTGATATTGCTTGGAGGACCACAGGTTCCAGCAATACCTGTGGTGTGCTGGCTCTTGCTGTATGTAGAATAAAGGGTGAGAGCAGCAAAAATAAATTTTAAATTTAATGTAGTAAAAATGTTAAATATAAAAGTTTGAACAACATAATCCATGGGTTTTTTATGTAATTTTTTAATTATATTCGTTTTAAATACATTTTATAGGAGATATTTCAATATTTTTGGGATACTATATATTTTATATAAATTTACATGATCATATTTTTCATTAAATTTAAATAATTTAATTTTATACAGTTTGATAATTATCAGAAATTACTTTTTATGAATGCACTGGTGTAAGTTGAGAAATATTGGACATTTTTGCCCCTTACAGCAAATCTATCGCCACTTCGAATCCACAGGCTCAAGCAGACCACATTGAGATAGGTCTGCCTGTCGGAGCAATAATGTGCCTAGTTTTGCCGCACCACATTCAAATATGTGTCTAATACTAGGAGTGTGGTGCAACACGCCCCCAGAACACCCCCTCATGTTAGGTGCATTAGAATGTGTCGTCTTATGAACAATGCGCCTAACACGTTAGGTGCATTAGACAACGTAGCCGACTCAGGTGCATTGTATGCCAGGAAAAGGGTAAAAATCCCTTTCATACATGTCGCCCATAGTTTTTACAAAGATTACAAAGACTCTCAGAAAGATCTCATGTATTCTGTGAGCTAACAGTTATTTACAGTTGTTTTGTTGCACTAAGAGTTGCAAGTTATTCTAGCAAAAATAAAGAAAATTGACTAATTGGGTGCTCAAACAATATCCATCTATTTTACAAGTTCATAGAGGCAGGGTCACTGCTAATGTAGGAGTTGCCAGTACTGTCAATACATCAATTGATATAATAAATTGGCTGAGTGAAGAGATGGTCCAAGTTAAATAAACTTAAATAAGGCTCCAGGCCAAGATGGCTTACACCCAAGAATTCTTAAAGAGCTCAGCTCAGATATCACTGTGCCCCTGTACATGATATTTAGAGATTCTCTGGTGATTGGCATAGTGCCAGGAGACTGGTAAGAGACAAATGTGGTTCCTATTTGCAAAAAATGCTTTAGGTCTTGCCCAGTTAATTATACACCAGTAAGTTTAACATCTATTGTGGGAAAACTGAGGGGATCAGGAATTAAATCTTCCTTAGGCTGGAACTACACAACATAGTTAAAATAACGTCAGAAATCCGATGTGTAGACTACAGCATGAATTTTCTATTGCAGTCTACACAATACTGGTTATAGTTGGATTTTTGGTGAATTTTAAATACTAAATCTGCCGAAAATCTGACCATAAACCAATGCTGTGTAGACATAGCCTTAGGTTAGATTGGTTCTTACCTTATGGGTTCCAAAGTGTTCGTCAATAGGGGATACTAAGCTTAGGAAAATCTCCCTCTCATCATCCAGATTTTTCCCCACTTTTGGTTGAACTTGCTGGATGTACGTCTCTTTTCAACCATACTATGTAACTATGTAACCTCCATATACATCTATATAAAGTCCATACATATGGTTGGCATATCTGTATATACTCATGCTATGCACAACAACACTTCTGCAAACAATCCCCACTTACCTCCATGTACACCAATATACACTGCATACATATATACTGCATACATTTGTATACACTCTAATATATGGCTGGCATACTGTACCTGTATATGCTCATGTTTTGCACAACAACACTATTGCATACTATCCCCACATATCTCCATACACATCTGTTTACACTCCATACATATGTTTGGCATACTTGTATATAACCATGCTTTACACACCAACACTCCTGCATACAATCCACAATCACGTTCGGTATACCTACATATATAATTAATACACATACACACTTAAGCTCCACCCATTATTCAAGGAGAACTCTATTTATGCAAATTTTAAAAACCCTACTCCCTTCCCATGCAATTTTTTTGGAATAACGCTGCAAAACATGGACTCTCGGGAAGCATCATTGCAAACACCTGCTCACACTTCCTATAAATACACCTGCTCTTGACAACACATGCACCGCAGTGTATTCTTTACACTTGCACAGTATTTTTATTGCCTTTCATAGAAGCCTCCATGATCGACCAGGAGCAGTATACAAGAACACCGCTTTTGGGGGCAGAGCAGGAAGTGCCAGTCCCAGCCTTTGCCTCTGACTGCTTCTAAAGAAGAACTTGTGATAGGCAACTGCCCAACCAATCAGCATTTCCCTGTAGTGCAGGGGAAGCACTAATAAACTGTATTGCATGGACATAGAGCCAAGCAGTCCTGATGCTGAGAGCCAGAGGCTCAGCTCCACCCCTGCCTCTCAGGGAAAGCACAGCATGGTGCTGGGACAGGCTTCCTGGGCCCCCCTAAGGTTAAGGGCCTGGAAGCATCTGCTTTGGCTGCTACTGCAGTAGTTCTGTCTATGATTATAAAGTTATATGCAAATTAAAACATCATTGACCTTATGTATAAATACTGGCTAAGGGAAAGTAAAATTGCTTTTGTTGCCCATAGCAAACAATTAGAACTATTAGTGCTCTGAAAAAAAAATAAAAAATCAAAGCGTTGATTGGTTGCTGTGGGCATAGACATAGCCCTATGTATCAATCAAACTATATGGATATTATTCCTAAAGAAGCTAATAAAATAACAAATGGATGACCTAAATATGATAGAATACACCAATATGATAGAATAATGCAGAAATGAGTATTTAAAACCTGATTGCAAAGACTCATTTAGTCCAAATAGTGCTAATGTGTTTAATTTATAGATCCAATACATCTCGTGCTTGCGAAGAGTCTTGAATCGATCTGCAGCTTCCGTAGCACCTGTTCAATAACAGTAACTTCAAACACAGAGAATTCCTGATTGTGTGGAGCGGCAGTGTATCTAGAGACTCTTTGTTTCAGAAATCTTTTTATTACATTAAACTTGTGTTTGTTAATTCTTGTGCTTATAGGGTTTTACCGTTCTGCTTGTGCACTGAAAGCCACAGAGACATTGCAAAAGGTAGAAAACAAGCACAATGTATTGTAGATCCACTGAAATGGCAAATGACTCTTGCACCTTACATGCCTATAACTTAAACATCCTACCAATTTTGTGTATGGTCTTGAATTATGTTAGTAAGTATGTTAATGTTTGATTTTGTTCTGCAGAGTTTGTTAAGGGCAAGATGACTTTTTACATTCTTAGCTCTTCTAAAGGTGAGTTTTGATTTCTCAGGCAGTAATTATCTTATTTTAGTTTTTTTTCCCCCTGCCATGCCTCAGATGACTTAGTAATAAAACTAATTCTATGTAATTCTGAGCATTGCATAGCTGGATTGTGGGAATGTAAAATGAATGACTTTTTTGCCTCCTTTTCCACCATTTCCTCTTTTAGCCTTGGTGGTCAGAATGGACTTGGCTACAGAAACACTGGAAAGTGAAGTCACCAGCTGACCCTTCCCCACCCTGCTCTATTGACATGGACTATGCTGTTATCAAATGAAATGTATCAACATAGTCTCAGACTACAGCTTCCTCAATATTACCACTAGGGTAAAGCAATAATCTGCACTGAACTGTAGCATTAGTCATGTAATGCCAGTATAACCCAAATTCTCCAAACTGTTCACAAAAGGGATCATAATAGGACAGGGTTGTCTTACAAGACAACCCTTTTAAGTTTGTTATGCAGTCCAATTTATGGAGTTTACTTGTTATATGCAATTGTATAGATTTTGGGGGGAAAAGTGTGTGTAGTCTAAAAGACTAACAGTAGGAAAACCTAATAGATCAAGTAAAGTACAGGTTTTATGTTGTCAATATACACTCACCTGCCACTTTATTAGGTACACCATGCTAGTAACGGGTTGGACCCCCTTTTGCCTTCAGAACTGCCTCAATTCTTCGTGGTATAGATTCCACAAGGTGTTGCAACGATGCTCAATTGGTACCAAGGGGCCCAAAGAGTGCCAAGAAAATATTCCCCACACCATGACACCACCACCACCAGCCTGAACCGTTGATACAAGGCAGGATGGATCCATGCTTTCATGTTGTTGACGCCAAATTCTGACCCTACCATCCGAATGTTGCAGCAGAAATCGAGGATCTCAGCAGACCAGGCAACGTTTTTTTCAATCTTCTACTGTCCAATTTCGATGGAGCTTGGGCAAATTGGAGCCTCAGTTTTCCTGTTCTTAGCTGAAAGGAGTAGCACCGGTGTGGTCTTCTGCTGTGTAGCCATCTGCCTCAAAGTTCGCCGTTACTGTGCATTCAGAGATGCTCTTCTGCCTACCTTGGTTGTAACGGGTGGCTATTTGAGTCACTGTTGCCTTTCTATCAGCTCGAACAGTTAGCCCATTCTCCTTTGACCTCTGGCATCAACAAGGCATTTCCGCCCACAGGACTGCCGCTCACTGGATGTTTTTTTCTTTTTCGGACCATTCTCTGTAAACCCTAGAGATGGTTGTGCGTGAAAATCCCAGGAGATCAGCAGTTTCTGAAATACTCACACCAGCCCTTCTGGCACCAACAACCATGCCACGTTCAAAGGCACTCAAATCACCTTTCTTCCCCATACTTATGCTCGGTTTGAACTGCAGGAGATTGTCTTGACCATGTCTACATGCCTAAATGCACTGAGTTGCCGCCATGTGATTGGTTGATTAGAAATTAAGTGTTAACGAGCAGTTGGACAGGTGTACCTAATAAAGTGGCCGGTGAGTGTAAATCTAGGAAGAGGTTAAAAAGCCATGAAAGGGGTTGTCTCACTACAAATATTATCTTTCAACATGTAGGGAACAGTAAATGAAGGTGTTTTCCAAATAGAACGCTTTGTTTATTTTTGTTTGTTGAAGAGATAAAAGTGATTTTATCGGCTCTGAGTGCCCTCAGGTTTCTCTAGGTTACTGACCTGCGCGGTCCTGCTTTTCCCTGCTGCTTGTCTTATCTGATAGCAGGGATGACGCCATCACACAGGTTGGCACACAGAACTTCTAGCAGCTTGAGAGCTTGTGTATTATCGGATTTCACAAACAAAGGAGACTATTTTTGTTTACTTTGAGCTCAGAAGCTGCTCAGGACTTTAGATAAACATCTGTTCTCAGTAATTAGCAGACCTTTGAATGAGGAGCTGATATGCTCATCACTGCCCTAGAACCACCCACAGCCTAACCAGGAAGAGACAGGATGCATGAATGAAACCTGCTTTTGGCTCTGAAACAGCGTGGTGAGACACATACTTGCATTTTATTTCACTTACCTGTCAGACTTTGTGCTCTGTGAATAGGTGCACGGAATGAACTCCGTGGATTTGCAGAGTGATCCGTATCTTGCAAATATACATTTGTTCCAGCACCCAAGAATCCAATACTCCATATATAAAGACACAGTCTTTCTTTTTATTCCATTAGGAACATGCAACTGACATAAAACTCCAGATCAGCAAACGCACCAGTCCATATTCGTTGCTACTAGTTATGCTCAAACTCCATAGTTGAAACCAAAAAGTGTACCAATCAATTTATTTTCTGTCAGACAGGCGTTTGGTTACCTATTATACACCTGTGAGTTTCTACAGGTTAACCATTGACCGAGAGTAACTCTGCTCAACAAGAGATTACACTTGTCAACACCAGTGGTTTAGACGATACATATTTTACATACGTTATTGTATTGCATTTTACGGATCCGTACAAAGAAGTGATATGTCACTTCATGATACATTTTACGCATTTAAAAGCCAATAGAAACAATAGGGTAAGTTTTAGCAGTCCAGAAAACATAACTAAATAGGAACCACACTTTGTGATATGTATTTGGATACATTTTACGCGATACTTTTTTTGTATTGTAAAAACTTATTCAACACGCCATGTGCGCATACTCGTACTCCCCAGTCAAGAATTAGGGTATGTGCACACAGCGTATTGAATTAGTCTTTATAATATATAAAACATATTGCGTAAAATGTATCCAAATACATACTGCAAAAATGTGTTACCAATTTTATATGTTTTCTGGACTGCTTTCTATTGGCTTTCAAAACCGTAACATGGACCAAGAATTAACTTCTTTGTATGAATTCGTAAAACACAATACAATAAGGTATATAAAATACGTATTGTCTGGATAACGAAATCAATGAAAACCGAACGAAACATTGTTGAATACGTATTTGGGTAAGTATTTCACAAACGCCGTGTGAACATACCCTTAACCTGTAGAAACTCACAGGAGTATACTAAGGTAATGATGCACCTGTCTGACAGAAAATAAATTGATTGGTGCATTTTTTTGTTTTAACTGTACATGTTTGAGCATGACATGCAGCAACAAATACAGGCTGGTGACCAAAATAGGTCTGTTGATCTGAAGTGTTATGCAGTTGTATATTTTTAATGGAACGGAATAAAAGATGGTGAGACAACCCCTTTAATATATAATTTTCTATTTTTAATATATTTTTGCTGCAGAAAAACTGTTTTCTTAACTTGCTGTATAATAGTGAAGAAATAAAACAGTATAAAATTCTATGAAAATAGTACATCCTGATTTACATTGCAGTATAAGAACCACATATTTACTAAGTGGATTAGCAGATTTATGAATGCACACAGTAGCTACATGAAAATCATAATGTATTGAGTAACATTAAATGTTTCAAAGCAAGAAAAAACACTAATGTGGATGACAGTGGTAAATAACTTGACCTTCAGAATCATGAAATGATAAAGTGTTTTTATTTAGAAACTATGCAAGAGAAAATGTGCACATGGACATAGAGGTTGTATTCATGCAGGTAACATTGAAATACAAATATTATCATGTTTAGTACATGGTCAAACCTCTTGATAGAGGTGAATAGAAAAACTCTGCTAATATGCATTTCTCTAGCATAATAATTTCTAAAGAAGAAGCATACAGAGGACGCGCATACAGTTAGAAATCTGCCACAGAGTTTAGAGCCCTCTGGGAGATCACTGGCATCCCAGCTGGCCCCTATCGCTGTAGCATGTTTCTAACTGTATGTGCATCATTAGGATGTGCATACAGTTATAAACTATGGCCGGCAACTACTGTGGTCCTCAGGCAAAGCCTACAGCCTACAGTAGTAAACAGCACAGGAGCCATGATGTTCACACCACCTGTGCTGCTGGGTCTCCTAGGTCAAAAGCACTAGGCTTAGGCCTGAGGCTTTTGGCCTTGGAGATTCCGGGAGTAACGTATCGACGTAGGTGGTGTGAAGATGTCATGCTCCACGTTGGCCACAGGCTTTTGGCAAAAGCTGCTTGGCTTGGGAATGCGGAGAGGTGAGTAGCTTTTTAAAAAATATATGTACTTTAAGAATATGAGGGCCTATACACCTACCTACAGGGGCTCTATATACCTACAGGGGACATATATACCTACAAGGGCTCTACATACAATGAAGGAAATAATTATTTGATCGCTTGCTGAATGTGTAAGTTTGCCCACTGACAAAGACATGAAGGACGACATGTATGAAATTTGGCGTGTTAACGCCAAATTTCATGCGCACAATATTAGTCTACAGCGGATCATAAATCAGGCGCATTCTAGCACTTGTAACGACATTTATGGCTCAGGTATACCACTTTGAAAGTAGTCTACCTTTTCCAGTTGTATTGTGCCTAGAAATGCCATAGCGAAGCTATATATATGTAGCTTCGCTACAGTTTTAGTGTGTCCCGACTCCCGCATGCCCCCTGAGATCGGGCGCATTACAAAGTGCCGTAGGTGCTGTTTAATGCGGCTGATAATGTCTTGCGGGACAGTTAAACATGTATGAATGGGGTTGTGTCTGACATCGGGCTGAAAAGACGCCAGATATCTGGCGCAGCCCCGTTCATACATGTCGCCAAATGGTCTATAATTTTAAGGGTAGGTTAATTTTATCATTGAGAGATAGAATATCAAATATAAAATTGAGAAAATTGCACTGTATAAATTATATAAATTAATTTGCATGAGAAATAAGTATTTGATCCCTCTGGCAAATGATACTTAATACTTGGTGGCAAAACCCTTGTTGGCAAGCACAGCAGTCAGACTTTTTTTTTTTTTATTTGATGATGAGGTTTGTGCACATGTCATGAGGAATTTTGGTCCACTCTTCTTTGCAGATCATCTCTAAAGCATTAAGATTTGGAGGTTGTCACTTGGCAACGCGGAGGTTCAACTCCCTCCATAAGTTTTCTATGGGATTAAGGTCTGGAGACTGGCTAGGCCCCTCCATGATCTGAATGTGCTTCTATTTGAGCCACTCCTTAGTTGCCTTGGCTGAATGTTTTGGGTCATTGTCTTCCTGGAAGACCCAGCCATGACCCATTTTTAATGGAAGGAGGTTGTCACATAGGATTTTACAGTACATGGCTCCATCCATTCTCCCATGATGCAGTGAAGTAGTTCTGTGCCCTTAGCAGAGAAACACCCCCAAAACATAATGTTTCCACCTCCATGCTTGACAGTGGGGATGCTGTTCTTTGGGTCATAGGTAGCATTTCTCTTCCTCCAAACACGGCGATTTGAGTTAATGCCAAGGAGCTCAATTTTTGTCTCATCTGACCACAGCACCTTCTCCCAATCACTCCCAGAATCATCCAGGTGTTCACTGGCAAACTTCAGACGGGCCTGCACATGTGCCTTCTTGAAAAGGGGGAATGTGTGGGCACTGCAGGATTTTAAACCATTATGGCATAATGTGTTACCAATAGTTTTCTTGGTGACTGTGGTCCCAGCTGCCTTGAGATCATTGTTGAGAACAAGTTCCCCCTGTGTAGTTTTGGGCTGATTTCTCACCTTCCTCATGATCAAGGATAAGCCACGAGATGAGATTTTGCATGGTGCTCCAGATCAATGTTGATCTTCATACCCAGTGTCTTTCTTACGGTTTTGTAGCCCATTCCAGCTTTGTGCAGGTCTATGATCTTGTCCCTGACATCCTTAGAAAGCTCTTTGGTCTTGCCCATGTTGTAGAGGTTAGAGCCTGACTGATTAATTGAGTCTGTGGACAGGAGTCTTTTATAAAGGTGACTATTTAAGACCACTGTCTTTAATGCAGGTAACGAGTTGATTAGGAGCATCTAACTGGTCTATTAGAGCCAGAACTCATAATGGTTTGTATGGGAGCAAATACTTATTTCTCACTGCAAAATGCAAATAAATGTATATAATTTATACAATATGATTTTCTGGATTTTATTTTGGATATTCTATCTCTCAATGTTAAAATTAACCTACCCTACATACCCCTCTACTGTATATACCTAGAGGAGGCATATAAAGCTACATGAGCTCTATATAGCTATAGGGGTAATATATATCTAGAGGGACTTTATATAGTTACAGAGGGCATTTATACCTAGAGGGAGTTTACCTACCTATAGGAGTCTCATAGCCAATTGAGGGCACTTAGTTTGAGGCACAAATGGTCATTAGTACCATTTGTGGAGCCATATATGAAGAGTTTGTACAGAGAAAGGAATTGGTGGAGAAATTCTGGAAGTCTAAGATGTGTGTGTTAAATTCTGCAGGGAAGAATTACAGTATGGCTGGGAGAAGATGTCATGGTGGTCTGGTCCGGATGGAGAAGAAAAGAGAAAAATTCATTAGAGAAGGGAATGACTCATCAGAGAAGACATCACCTGTGAGTCCTTGGATATAACTTTACTGTGATCATTGTAATCATACTGTAATATGCGTGCACTTTGTTGTGGTTATATATGATCATGGTGTAGCGGTATTATTCAGTCACTATGTGGTGATGATGTGTAGTGGTATTATTCAGTCACTATGGGCGACATGTATGATCGGGAGTTGCGCCTGTTTTCTGGCGAAAACGGCGCCTCACTGATCCGAATCCCCTGTCGGACGCAGTGATGCAGTGTTAGAGTTCTATGGGGAAAAGAAATGCAGAGCGAGCTCTGTTTGTGATTGGCTAAGTTAAAAGAGGCGCGGTTATTTGGGCCAATGGGAGAGCGAGCGACGCTCTTATGGGTTTTCTAATGCAAACTATAATAAAACTGTACATGGCAGAATTAAAATTATAAGACTCACGAAGTTGTGCCGATGTGTATATAAAATGAACGATAATATGGGTGTAACGAAAATAAACTAATAAATAATAATTCAATAAATTCATTTTTATTTCTTTAATTTCGTTAGCCAATGATCAATAATATGGGGCTAACGAAATTAAAGAAATAAAAATTTATTTATTTTACCCATAGAACTCTATGAGATAAGTAGCTCACCCGCTGATTGGCTAAGCAGGACGAGCCCCTCTTCCCCCCAACCAATCACAGTGCTAGAATATTTCCCATAGACAGTAATAACTTTTAGGGCACTCTTCTCTCACGCCCTTCTTGCTCCACTCAAAATAGACGCACTACATATGATTGGTGGATTCATATATGCCGCCTGGTCTCAACCAATCAGCTCTTTTCTGCCTTTTTTACTGTATTTTGAACTGTCCCTCCTTTTCATTTGCTTGGTCAATACTACTCCATAGGTTATAATGGTTCACTGTCGCTCCTATTCTGATTGGTTGGTTTCTGCCGACCAATGAGAAGCGCTTACAGAATTTGAATTACTGTATTTCCCGGCAATTTACAATATCCCAATTCCTGATGTAGCGCCGGTGACGGCAACAAACGCGTTGTTAGGGATTTGATTGATGTATGTTTATAGAAGGTTTTAGCTCTTTTTCAGATAATATTTTACACCTAATAAAAACAATTTTTTTTAATCATACTCCATGCCTGAGAGCTGAGATTTCATTGCCCCGATCTCTCCATAGACTACAATGGAACAAAGTAGCTCGCACTCTGATTGGCCGGGATAACCAAGCCCCCGCTAGCTCAACCAATCAGCTCTTTTTTGCCTTTTTTACTGTATTTTGAACTGTCCCGCCTTTTCATTTGATTGGTCAATACTTCTCCATAGGTTATAATTGGTCACTGGCGCTCCTATTAT
This sequence comes from Phyllomedusa bahiana, assembly GCA_025379985.1. Lineage (NCBI taxonomy): Eukaryota > Metazoa > Chordata > Amphibia > Anura > Hylidae > Phyllomedusa > Phyllomedusa bahiana. The sequence continues at coordinate 49,320 of JAODAL010023382.1, read as the reverse complement.
GATTGGCTGGTTTATGCCGACCAATGAGAAGTGCTTACAGAATTTGAAATACTGTATTTCCCGGAAATTTTCTATATCGCAATTTCCCGATGGTTACACCCGGTGACGGCGACAAACGCGTTGTTATTGATTTTTTTTATGTCTGTTTCTAGTAGGTTTTCGCTCTCTTACAGAGAATGTTTTACATTAATAAAAAACGAAATTTATTACTAATATTCATGCCGCTCGGCGCTGAGATTTAGTGCCCCCATCTCTCTATAGACTACAATGGGACAAGTAGCTCGCGCTCTGATTGGCGGGATAGCCAAGCCCCGCTAGCTCAACCAATCAGCTCTTTTCTGCCTTTTTTACTGTATTTTGAACTATCCCGCCTTTTCATTTGATTGGTCAGTACTACTCCATAGGTTATAATGGGTCACTGTCGCTCCTATTCTGATTAGCTGGTTTATGCCGACCAATGAGAAGAGCTTACAGAATTTGAATTACTGTATTTCCCGGCAATTTCTAATATCCCAATTCCTAATGTTGCGTCGTTATTGATTTTTGTAAGTGATTTTTTTAATGTATTTTTTTTAGAAGGTTTGAGCTCCTTTTCAGATAATGTTTTACACCTAATAAAAAAGATTTTTTTGATTCATACTGCATGCCTCACAGAGCTGAGATTTATTTCTTGAGTGATCTTATATATTTACACTTTAATTTTTAATGATCCAATTTTTCACTACATTTAATCGCTTTTAGACAGCTTTGATTTTTTACTTTATTCATTCATTCATTCATTCATTTGAAAGACAATTCTTTTTGCTCTTCACTAACATGTTTAATGATTTCTCGCTCATTTCCAGCCTGTCTCGAATCGGAATACAGAAGGACTGCGCCTAAGTCCCGCACTGCGCCTCACACACTGGCGAGGCGCAGGGAACTTTTCACCACATGTATGAGCGCACCTCCTCGGGCGGCGAATCTTAGGTGCAGTCCCGCAGTGCGCCTAAGACCGCTCTGCGCCTCACACACTGGAGAGGCGCAGGGAACTTTTCACCGCATGTATGAGCGCTCCTCCTCGGGCGGCGAATCTTAGGCGCAGTCCCGCACTGCGCCTAAGTTCCGCACTGTGCCTCACACATGGTGGGGCCCGCGGTGGACTTTACACCGCATGTATGAGCGCACCTCGGGCGCCGATATACATGAGCCGCAGCTTTCACATTCGAGCGCTCGAAAATGTGCGCTTCGACGTGCTAAGATTCATACATGTCGCCCTATGTGTTGATGATATGTGTTGGTATTTGGACTTAGTGAAATTATTACTGGGGATATAGGCCTTGGGATTTTGATTTTGTGTTGTGGCCCAGTATTTGGTTATTTACTGGATTTATACTTAGACCTTTGTGTTATAGCTTTTTGTATATTTTTATATACATAAAATGTATTATTAACTTTTACCACCTGGTGTTCTGCTGCAGTTAGTTGTGGAAGACACAGAAGCCTCAGCAACAGTCTGCATAAGCTGAAGTGAGACCAGGCAGGGTCACCACACAGATGGCAGAGGCAGGAAGGCACAGTAAAGTAGCTTTGGGATAGGCCCCTAGAATCAACTCCTCTGGTAGGCACCTTAATCCAACACTGAACAGACAGACAGACAGACAGACAGACAGACAGATAGATAGATAGATAGAAAGATAGATAGATAGATAGATAGATAGATAGATAGATAGATAGATAGATAGATAGATAGATAGAGGTTTGGAACAGAAGACCAGGGCCGTTCCTAGGGGCGGGTGGGACGTGCGATCGCCCGGGCGCCGAGGCTCCTGTCACCCGAGGGGGGCGCCGCCTGCCTCGCCCGCCCGGGGGATCGCCCCTGACTCTGCGCGACTGTTTTATAACAGTCGCGCAGAGCCAGCAGCTGCTCCTGCAGGGAGGAGGCGGGACGGATCGTTCCCATCCTGCCTTCTCCCCTGTATGTATCAGCACTCACTGAGCGCCGATACATACACAGCGTCGCAGGGGGCGCACAGCTTTCACCGTGCCCCCTGCAACACTCGATCTCCTCGGCGCTCAGCTCTGCCGCCGAGGATATCCCTGGGAGCTGCGTGCAGCGCAAGCAGCGTGCTGACGTCACGCTGCTTACACCACTCAGCAGCTCCAGGAGCTGGACGCGCGGACCGAGGTCTGGTCAGTATTTTTTGTTATTTTATAATTAGCTACAGGGGGGGCATCACTGGCTACATGGGGGGATCACTGGCTACAGGGGGGATCTACTGGCTACAGGGGGCATCATTGGCTACAATGGGGGCATCACTGGCTACAGGGAGGGGGCATCTACTGGCTACAGGGGGGCATCACTGGCTACAGGGGGCATCACTGCTGCAGGGGGCGGGGATCCCCTGGCTACCGGGGGGCATCACTGGCTACAGGGCTGGGCATCCCCTGCTACAGGGGGGGCATCACTGGCTACCAGGGAGACATCATGGCTACAGTGGGGCATAACTGGCTACAGGGGGCATTTACTGGCGACAGGGAAATCACTTGCTACAGGGGGCATCACTGGGTACGGGGAGGCATCTACTGGCTACAGGGGGGGCATCACTGGCTACAGGGAGACATCACTGGCTATAGGGGGGCATAAAATGGCTACGGGGGACACACTGGCTACAGGGGGCATCACTGGCTACAGGGCAGGGATCACTGGCTACAGGGGGGCATCACTGGCTACCCGGGAGCATCACTGGCTACAGGGGGCATAACTGGCTACAGGGAGCATAACTGGCTACAGGGAACCATCTACTGGCCCCAGGGGGGCATCACTGGCTACAGGGGGCATCTACTGGCTACAATGGGGGTATCACTGGCTACAGGGGGGGCATCACTGGCTACAAGGGGGGCATCTACTGGCTACAGGGGGGCATCACTGGCTACAGGGGGGGCATCATTGGTTACAAGGGGGCATCACTGGCTACAGGGGGGGCATCACTGGCTACAAGGATGCGATCACTGGCTACAGGGGGGGCATCACTGGCTACAAGGGTGGCATCATTGGCTACAGGGGGCATCTACTGGCTACAGGGGGGCATCACTGGCTACAAGGGGGCATCATTGGCTACAGGGGGCTACTACGTGGCTACAGGAGGCATATTACATGGCTACCATATGAGGTGCTATAGCTGGGGAGTTTGTATAGAGATAGGAAGTGGTAGAGAAGTGCTGATAAATTGAGGAGTCTAAGATGTTTGTTTTGTAAATTTTACAGTGAAGAGTCGGGAGTAGTCGTCATGGCATCTGGGACAGATGGAAAAGAAGAAGAGAATGAGAACAACTCTTCAGAGACGTCACCTGTGAGTCACCAGATATAACTTACTATAATCGCTTATATGTCTGCAGAGCCTGTGTACAGCTGGTTTTCCACCACTGTTTGGTCACTGTACGCCGGTGATATTGGTTGTAGTATAATTGGTTTTTTACTCGTAATGGTCAGTTTGTATTATTCGGTCACTATGTGCTGGTGATATGTGGTCATGGTGTGGGGGTATTATTCGGTCAATGTGTGTTGGTGATATGTGGTCTTTGTGGTCTTGGGATTCTGGTTTCGTGCAGCAGTGTTATTTGGTAACTGTATGACTATTATTTGGTAGTTTTATATGTAGCACATTGTGGTAAAGCTTTTTGTATATTTGGGTTTTTTGGTGATGCACTGGGGCGCCATATGTTACAGGGGGGGGGGGCACATTTCTTCACCTCGCCCCGAGTGAAATTTAGCCTAGGAACTGCCCTGCAGAAGACAAAGGTCCAATGACATCAACATTTTGCTCTACTGACTTTTTTTTGTCATAGGTATACCATGATTATAAGCACAAACGCTGTCAAGTGTTAAAACTGCTTTGTCAGGGTTAGTTTTAGAATAAATCAAAATGGCAAACTGCTCAGGTCCTAATTCTTATACATGTGCTTGAAGGACAAGATACACAGGAGCAACCTGAGACTTGAGTAAATTAGTGTTCTGTAGTGAGTGAAGGTCTCAATTAGAGATGGGCGAATCGATTCTAATGAAGTGGAATTCGTTTAGAATTTCAGGAAAACTTCGGTTCGGAACGAAGTCGAAGTTGGGGTTTCTTCGGGTGAACGAAGTGGTGCTTTTGATTGATAAAATTGCTGCAAGCACATGGCGCTACAGGGGGCAAAGCATTCTGGGGGGAAGAAGGGCATAGCCTGCATGACATGTGCAGAGGTGAAGCCAATCAGAGACCGGCGGGATTCTGTGAGTCACGCACTATTAAGTCCGGGCGCGACGCCGGGAGCTCACACTCCTCTCACTGTGCTATCAGGGAAGGTGCTGCTGCGGCTGATAGCTCTTACTGAAGAATTGATTTTTATATAGCGATTTCTGTGGGGTGTCTCAGCTTGTCTCAGAGACGTTTATAATGTTCTATTTCTAATTTTTTGGGGGTATTGGATCTAAAATCCAGTGTGGTCCACTGCAGCTGCATATACATTAAATTTATCCAAGTGGATTTAAGCCAGTTCTGTTGTATTCATTTAAAGAAACAGCGTTTTTACAATACAAATACCACTTTCATTTTTGGCTCCCTCAATTCTATTGCGCAATTTACATCCAGGGCAAATTTTTAAGCGTTGTTTTGATGTGTGCTGACCCCAAAAAAACAGTTTTTTCAAGCCAAAATATATAAATTTTTCCCTGTAGCCTAATCACAAGCAAAGGTTAATTACACTGTATCTCTTGTTGTGTGGCATAGAAAACACGCAATTGTAACCGTACAAAGCTACTATTTTTGGGCGGCTCAATTCTTTGGCGCAATTTACATCCAGGGGTTAATTAAGCGTTTTGTTTTGCTGGTGTGCTGACAAAAAAAACCGTCTTTTTCAACGCAAATATTTAAATTTTTCCTGTACTAATTCACAAGCAAAGGTTAATTACAACTGTATCTCTTTTTTGTGGGTAGAAACACGCATTGTAACACGCAACAAAGCTACTTGTTTATGCGGCTAAATTTCTTTGGCGCAATTTACATCCAGGGGTTAATTTTAAGGGTTTTGTTTTGCTGGTGTGCTCCCCCCAAAGAAACCTTCTTTTTCAACGCCAAAATATATAATTTTTTGCTGTAGCCTAATTCCACAAGCAAAGGTTAATTACAGCTGAAATCTCTTGTTGTGTGGTAGAAAACACGCAATTGTAACACGCCACAAAGCTACTAGTTTGTGCGGCTCAATTCTTTGGCGCAATTTACATCCAGGGGTTAATTAAGCATTGTTTTGCGGTGTGTGACAAAAATAAACCGTCTTTTTCAACGCCAAAATATATAAATTTTTCCTGTAGCGTAATTCACAAGAAAAGGTTAATTACAACTGTATCTCTGTTTGTGGGGGCATAGAAAACATGCAATTGTAACACGCTACAAGGTACTAGTTTGTGCGGCTCAATTCTTTGGCGCAATTTACATCCAGGGGTTAATTAAGCATTGTTTTGCTGGTGTGCTGACAAAATAAACCGTCTTTTTCAACGCAAAAATATATACATTTTTCCTGTAGCCTAATTCATGTCCGAAGGTTAATTAAGCCTGTTTGTGCTTTTAATTTAGTAAAACACACAGTGTTTTTAAAACGACCACATACAAGTAAATTTTTCCTGGCCAATTTGTGGAGCGCAATTAATTCCAAGGGTTTACCAAGCTTGTTACGGGGTTTCTTTTTGGAGTCAAAAACAGGGTGTATATTATATAAGATATCTCATCAAACAGTGTCTGTACATTTTAGAACAAACAGTATGTCAGACAGAGAGGTGGCAGGCTCTGCACCTGCGAGTGGCAGTGGCACAAACTTTCCTGGAACAGGCCCAGGTCGCAGCACAACAAGGGCACGTCGCAGCAGGGGTCACTCGGTGAGGCCACAACTGCCGCTGTCATCTAGCGGCCGTGTGTTGTTCAGCAACCCAAGGGTTCTTGATTGGTTGACTAGGTATCCTCTTCCTCCCAGATGACATCTGACAACCCCAGCCAAGGTCGGTGGGAACCTCAGACACAATCATTAGTTGGCATGGCCCGGGAGCGGGTCAGCAGCCCTCACCTGCCCTCAGCCCGCCTCTGTCCCACCCGGTTCCCTCAGCCAGAGTTTAAATATGTGGTCTGGGCTCAGCGCCACTATTAGTGAGGATGAACAATTTGAGGAGGGCAGTCAGCGCTACTTGGCAGCAAAGGAAAGGGGGCCCAATTATGCCTGTTCTTGCAGTAGGCGGAAAAAGTATAGATGTGGAGAGTGGCATGGGAGGTCATGTTGGTGAGGGTCAGCCTCGGCATACAAAGACCGGTGATGAGGACAGCAGTGACGATGAAACACAAAAAGAGATGATGTAGCCGACCGCACTTGGGAGCGGGTGAGGCAAGGGCTTATCATCGTCAGGAGAAGAGGGCTCAGCTTGCGCGTCAGGCAGCAGCGCAGCCAGCAAGGGGTCGTGTGGCCGTGAGTCAGCAGGATAGCAGCAGTGTGAGGTCGGGAGCCAAGCGGCGAGGGGTTTAAAAAAAACCCCGCTTCGCAGGTCCAGAAAGTAGCAGCACAGGGGCTCAGCGAGGCAGCGGCGGCAGTAGTCACTCAGTGCGGAGCGTTGGCGGTAAAACCCGATACTCGGCGGTGTGGCAGTTCTTTGCTAAGGACACCGGAGGTCCCAAAATATGGGTATATGTAGAATCTTTGGGCAGAAAGTGAAGCGGGGGCCAGGGTGCCAACGTTGGCACCATGGCCCTGCGTCAACACATGCAGCGTCACCATCCGGTGGCCTGGGAGAAACGGGGCTCCGATGTGGTGGGCCATCCTGCCGCCGCAGCAACAGCAGCAGCCGCAGCGCCCAGTGGCATGCTCGCCATTGCAGCCAGTCAAGGCTCCCCACCTTGCAGAAGGGAGCTGTTTCTCTTTGACATCATCTCCGGTCCAGATGCTCCTGCCTCGCTACTCATGGCGCCAGCAGTCGTTCGCGAGGCGTTTGGGAAAAGAGACAAACAGTATGCGTCCAACCACCCTAAGGTGCAGCAGCTGACCGTGCTCCTGTCCAATTTGTTGGTACTGCAGTCCCTCCCTTTCCAAATGGTGGACTCTGCACCGTTCAGAGAACTAATGGCTTGTGCCCAGCCGAGATGGAGAGTTCCAAGCCGTAATTTCTTTTCCAAAAAGGCAGTACCAGAAACTTCATAAATATGTAGAACAGAAGGTGGGTCAGTCCTTGAGCTTATTCGTTTGTTCCAAGGTGCACGGCAGCGCGGACGTCTGGAGCTGTAACTCGGTCGGGGCTAGTACATTCCTTTACGGCCCACTGGGTGAATGTGCTTCCACCCCAGGCACACACAACAATTTGGGGACAGGAGACGCCGCTTTCTCCTCCACGTTGTCAAACTGTGCTCCTGCGCCAATGTCCCCCTCTTCCTCCTCCACCACCACCACCATCTCAGCCTCCCCCAAAATACTGCTCCCTCATACCACATGTGTAGGGGACAGCGGTGTCACGCAGTTCTACACCTGGCTTGCCTCGGCGAACGAAGTCACACAGGGGAGGAACTGCTCCGCATCATGCAGCAAGAAATCGATGTGTGGGTTTCTCCACGCCAACTCCAAATCGGAACCATGGTGATGGACAATGGAGGAACATGGTGTCCGCGCTGCACCGAGGAGGATGGTCCATGCGCCCTGCATGGCGCAAGTGTTCAATCTGGTTGTGAAAGGTTCCTGAAGTCTTCCACCCATCTTTAGAAGATTCTGAAAATGGCCAGGAAACTGTGCATGCACTTTATCCATTCGTACACAGCCCGGAAACCCTCCTCGAGTGCAGCGGCAGAACGGCCTCCCCTACACGCTCTGATATGCGATGTTTCCACCGCTGGAATTCCAGCCTGCACATGTTGGACCGACTGTGTGAACAGAGAAAGGCCATTAAAGATTTTTTGATGTCCAGGCAGACAGAAGTACTCCCCTGTGTAACTTGATTTTCAGCCAGTGGCAGGGTCATGCGTGACACCTGCCGTTTGTTGAGGCCAAATTTGAGGAGGCGACTTATTTGTCAGTCGCCAGGATACGGGATGAATAACATCATTCCACTGCTTCATGTCCCGGAACAGATGCTGAAAAAATCTGTTTGGGCAGGGGACTGGAGACGTGGCGACTACATCTCGTGGCCACATGGTCCAGTGGGGAATGAAATGGAGGAGGAGGAGGAGGACATTGGAGCAGGAAAGGAATTGTCTGGTGAAATGAGTGGATTTTCTACCCAGGTGACAAGAGAGGAGGAGCAGGAGCAGTGGAGGAGGTGGGTGGAGATGAGAAAACGAGGCAGATGACCCCGCAAGCACCGTGGCAGTATACAGTGGAAATGGAGGCAGGGAGCCCCTCGGAGTCAGTTGTGCAGAAGGCCCCCAGCATGCTTATTTGCCTGGCTAGTGACAGCCGAATAGTCAGCATCGGCAGAGGGATGACTTCTGGGTCTCCACCCTATTGGACCCTCGCTACCGGGCCAAAATGGGAGCCTTTTTCCCAGCTATTTAGAGGGAGACAAACTCAAATACTATAATGAAATCCTCCGTTTAAACAGTTGGCTGCTGCCTATGTGCGGCATCGTCCCTCCTTGACAGGTCTGAACGGGGGGTTCCTCAGCGCCCCACGTACTACTGCCGCGGCTGTGGGGAAGGTGGGGGGGGTAGGAGCGTACCAGCTCCATCGTAGTAACCTAAGTCTGGAGTCATGATGAGAAACTTCCTTCACCCGCCTAGTGAGGAGGGCGTCGCCAGCAGCAGCAGCAAAGGGCCTGGAGCAGTCCCTGAACCAAAAAGGTTGTGGCCTACTTGGAACAGCACTCTGCCACCTCAGTTAGAAGACCGCTGGACTAATGGGCAGCCAAATGGATGTGTGGCCGCAAATTGCCGAGTTTGCAGTGGAGAGCTGTCCCGCCCGGCCAGTAGTGTGGCATCAAAGCGGGTGTTCAGTGCGGCGGGGGCCATGTTTACCCCAAGGAGAACCCGCTTGTCCAGGGAAATTTTGGAACGACTGCCTATGTCAAGATGAATTTAGGGCGTGGATCGGCCAGGATTTCCACAAAACCAATGCCTTAGGCGTCAGTCTGGGTTCAAACTACCTTCCTCAGCCATATTCTGGGTGCCGCCACCCGCCTGATGCCACACATTGCTGACAGTTTCTCCATCTGCCTACCACATCTTTACCAGGGAATGTATTGCCACCCCACTCACACTCTGTCATTGTGCCACTCCCATGACCTCATGCTGCTTCTGCTGTTGCTGTTGCTGTGACATCCACTGTGTCATTGTGCCACTGTTGACCCCATGCTGCTGCTATGGCTGCTGCAATGTCCTCTACACTGTGTCCTTGTGCCATGCCTGACCTAATGCTGCTGCCGCCGTGACCTTCGCTCTCAGTTATTGTGCCACTCTGTGGCTTCCTCTGTTTTGCCACCTCCAGAATGTCTTGTGCCACTGCTGATCTCATGTGCTGCTGTCGTGACCTCACACACTGTGTGATTGTGCCACTTGTGGCCTAATACTGTTTTGCCGCCTCCCGAATGTCATTGTGCCACTGGGCCCGATTCATGCTGCTGCTGTCGTGACCCCCACACTGTATCATTGTGCCACTCTCTGGCCTAATACGTTTAGCGCCCCAATGTCCTTGGCCACTGCTGATCTCATACTGCTGCCGCCGTGACCTCCACACTGTGTGATTGTGGCCACTCCCTGTGGCCTAATACTGTTTTGCCGCCTTTAGAATGTAATTTTGCCACTGCCTGATCTCATGTGCTGCTGTTCGTGACCTCCACATGTATCATTGTGCCACTCTGTGGCCTAATACTGTTTTGCCGCCTCCAGAATGTCATTTTGCCACTGCCTGATCTCATGCTGCTGCTTTCGTGACCTCCACACTGTATCATTGTGCCACTCTGTGGCCTAATAAATGTTTTGCCGCCCCCAGAATGTCATTGTGGCACTGCTGATCTCATGCTGCTGCTGTCGTGACCTCCCACACTGTGTGATTGTTGCCATTCTGTGGCTTCCCCCTGTTTGCCACCTCCAGAAATGTCAAATTTTGCCATTGCCTGACCTCATACTGCTGCCGCCGTGCCTACGCTATCAGTCATTGTGCCACTCGTGGCTTCCTCGTGTTTTGCCACTCCAGAATGTCATTGTGCCACTGCTGACCTCATGCTGCTGTGGCTGCCGCCGTCACCTCCAAACTCTGTCACTATTGTTGCAACCTGAGCTCTCAGCTTGTTTTTCCAGCTTCGCATGCATGACTTTATCAGGCTACATTCCCGCTTGAGTTTTTTGGTCAGTTTTGCCCTCTTAAAAGTGCCCAGGGAATTTTTATAGTGAAGTGATTTTTAAGAGCGGCGGGAGTCATCTGCGTGTCATACTAAAACACAACATTGTATGAAGACCAAACCAAGCTCCTTGCATATTTAAGCATGGCACAATGATCTACAGCACCCCGCAGGCTCTGTGCAGCCCGGAAAATAGTGCTTTTTAACGCGATTTCGTGCCGAAGTAATTCGGACGAAACGAATTTTGTCGGAAATTCGTCGAAGTGACCGAATCAAATTTTTGAGAAATTCGCCCATCTCTAGTCTCAATAGTGGAATCCAAACCTATCAGGCATATCCTATGGTTTTCTAAACCAGACAACTTCTACAGTATATTACGACAGTCTTAAATGTTACATCTAAATTACATGAACTCTGTAATCATATGATTTAGTCACTTTATTAAGGGAATTTGCATTGGTGCAATCATTGCAGAAATAGTTACCATTACTGCACTAGGTTAAATGCTCTTTACAGAATGCAGTAAAGAGAACATTTTCACCACAACAATATTCATCAAAAAAAAACAAAAAAATGGGGCAAATGTGAGAAAAGGAGCTTGCTAAGTAAGAATGTCATATTACATATGCTGTTTTTCACTGACATATATAGAGCAGTTACTATACTACAGAATTGTCCCAATTTTACCATTTAAATATGACTGTGTGCAGTTTATAATACTTAAAATGCACATAACATTATGCTATTATGTTCTATTTTACTAATACCTCATGTATTATGACACATTTACACATTATAAATATTTATTTGCATGTCTGTGTCTTTTAAGATACCAAAGATTTAGAAACAAGTAGGGCTGTTTTCCAACAACTGCACCATCTTGTCTACAGGCTGTGCCTGGTATTGCAGATTTTCTCTGTTCAGAAGTGGCATTGCTTCTTGAAAAATTGCTGTTTTTTTTTTTCTCTTTCAGTGATTTACATCCTATTTACATTATGGGGTACATGTATAAAGATCAGCGCGTCAAAGCGCCTGTTTTCACGGGTTTTCCGTGAAAACTGCGCCTGATGTATGTCGGCGCCGAAGTGCGCTAATGCATGCGGGGCAAACTTTGACGCCTCCGACCGACAGACCACATTGAAATTGGTCTGTCTGTCAGAGCTTATTGCGCCTCCCTTTGCAGACCCGCATGCATACATGCGTCAGTGTTTTCGAATGTGGTGCGTCCCGCTCCAGAACGCCCACAGCACGCCCCTTCATGTTAGGTGCATTAGAAATTGGCGAAGCTTTCACCTAATGCGCCTAACACATAGGGGAGGTGCGTCCGTCAGCGGAGCAGGCACATTATACGCAATAAAACCGTCGGAAACGCCATTCATACATGTCACCATATATGTCTATCCTTTTTATATGTTTAGTTATTTTTTGAGGCATATTTGATTTTGATTTTTAGTTTGGTGTGAGAAGAGAAACAGATAATATTGGCTACACTAGTATTGAGTCCTAAGAATAAGGGATTGTGTACACTGGTATATTACAGTTTTCTTTACAATCTCTGAATGCAACAAGGGGCCATATTGTACTTCTGTTCACCATTCTACAATACAGAGGTCCCCTGTATATTTGCGATTTGTGCCATTCAATTCCGTAACAAAGGTTTCTAGATGCAAGGATAGTATTTTGAACTGAATCTATGCTGACTTGGACTGTGCTACAGGGAAGCAAGTGATACCCCTATTCTACCACAGATATACGTTAGAGAAAGTCCCTGAGAGGTTGTGAGAGCAGTCTCTTGCATAAGCTAATGGTAGACAGTGAACTCGCTGACATTAAGTTCCAGCATGTTGCCAGTTGCATGTAGAGAGGATGCAATGGAGTTGCTTAAGGTACAGTTTTAATGGATTTACCTTGAAGAACTGTATGCCATGCGGTCAAAACACAATGCTACATCACAGTGAAGATCAGTAAGTCTGCTCATAAGATGGATGACAGAGAAGAAGCAGGAGGTGATGTGAAGAGAAAGGGGAGGAGACGAGGAAAACAATGCATTATGGAAAAATTGGTTAAAAGAGCAGGAATGTAAAACAATAAAACCTTTAGCCAGAGGTGGCAGCATCACATAATATAAGAAAACATAACATTGCATAGTATATATATGAAGCTGTTACAGCATACTCCCCATCTGAAATCCTTGGATTTCACTACACATAAACCAACATAATGTAGATTTCTTTCTGTTGTTGAATGATGATGATTATGGAACCTGAAAGACAAATGTAATAAACATTCAACAATAACTGGAAAACAGATGATCAGGAACAGTTCAATGGTAGATAATCCCAAGCAGGATTGTTCAGGAAAAATCCGGAGATGAGCAATTGAGTCAATGTACTTGACTCAATTCCTCAATGGGTAACAGGAGGACAGTCTCAGATACAGGCTTGATGAACGTCTTGGAGTCTCCTTGTCGTGTGATGGTCACTCCCACCTTACGGACTCTACCATCCTCGCTGGGATAAATTTTGAAATGAGCCCCATGGGCCAAGAATTTCTCATAACATTGCATAGTATATATATGAAGCTGTTACAGCATAACCCCCACTGAGTGTAAAAGATCTGAATCTGCTTTTCAACTTCATGTACATCCTAGGGAGAAGCAGAGAAAGAGCAGCAAAAAGCAAGAGGAAGAGTGTTAGAGACATATGTAGGATGTGCAGTCATGTACGGTAGCTATAGGGTGCCTAAATAATATCTACTTGTGGGCCCCAGAATCAACTCCACCATTGGACTTCCAAGATCAGCTGCACCTGTGGGCCCTAGGCACCTCAATCTGAAATGAGATCAATGTAAAGGAAAGAACCTTTGGATGTAGGTAGAGTTGGTTTGGTCTGCTATGAATTTTGCCAGAACTGGTGGGAAAATGAGGTGACCAATCCCTTGTTCCTTCTTAAACAAGAAAATGAAGTGTATACAATAAATGTATAAAACCTTCCTTTTCCTGTCTGGACTCATGGTTTTTCCACCATTACTAATGAAAATCAGGTCAATCCAGCCCTACCTAAATCCAAAGCACAATTCTAAAAAAGGCCTATGACTTGAACTATAGATTTTTAAGCCAAGTCTTTACTATCATGTATAAAAATAAACCCATATTGACTTTTTTTGGTACTTTATTTTTGTTAAACTATAGTCAATTTTTATTAAGGTTTTCATGTAATAAGACAAAGTAATCACAGTAGACAAAGGGAACTCAGGCTAAACAAGCCTGCAATAACAGATATAATACAGTAAAACAGTGAACATAAAAGCCACAGTCAAACAGTGTACATCCTATATAGCAAGTAGAGAGTTATGAATTATATGATATGCTTATAAAGATAGAGTACCATGTTAAGATAACGGTTACAACTGAACCTTAAAGGAACCATAGGCCTACTGTGGGTAATAGAGGGGAGTGCTTACCGATGGTCAAGATATATAGAAGTTACCCACACCTCCTATCTACGCCTCGTTTTTTTTGCTATCATATGAGGGGAAATAGAAAGTGACGTCTTACAGTTATACTGAAAGTTGACTCTCTCTATTACTTCCTTGATTTCGGAGCTTGGGGGGGAATTCTAATGCAGTGCCACAGAGAGTCTTGTGGCAATTAGTATGTGTTGAAGAACTATTCTGAGTTGTATGGGGAATTCTTTGAGAGAAATGTCTAGGATAACTAAGGTGGGGGTTAGAGAAACGTGGAAGTGGAGGACCTCGTTTATCAAATTATTAATTTTGGACCAAAAACTATGTATCACCGGACATTTCCACCACATATGGGATAGAGTACTCTCTTCTCCACATCCTCTCCAGCATAATCTAGAGTGGGATGGAGAAAAATGAGCTAAACAGGTTGGGTTCAGATACCACCTAAGATAGATCTTTTTCATTAGTTCCAGGTGATTCACAAATCTAGAATGCTGGACTACTAGTGAGGAAGCTTTTAGCCAGGTTTGTATCGTGAAGGAGCATGCTAGTTCTTCTTCCCATTTCGTAATATAAAATGGTTTAGTATCTTTATTATTTGTTAGTAACAGAGTAGGAAATCGAGATGCCTCTGCCGAATCCTCCCCTCCCAGCTAAGAAACTATAATATGATGAGGGTTCCACATGCTGAGTCGACCACCTCCAAGATTGGATCGCATTTCTGTTTGGCGCCCGACCTCTCACTGCTGCTACCCTGGTGACTCACGGCCACACTACCGACTTGCTGCGCCGCTGCCTGACACGCAAGCTGACTTCCTCTTCTCCTGACGATGATGAAGCCCTTGCTTCACCCTGCTCCCAAGTGTGGTCGGCTACATCATCATCGATTATTGTTGGACCTTCACTGCTGTCCTCCTCAATGGTCTTGGTATGCAGAGGCTGACCCCTCACAACATGACCTACCATGCACTCTCCACATCCATACTTTGCCGCCTACTGCAAGAAGCAGGGGATGTCGGCCCCACTTCTTCGCTACCAAGTAGCTGCTGACTAACCTCAAATTGTTCATCCTTGCTGTATAGTGGCACTGAGCCCAGACTACATAGTAGATCTATGGCTGAGGGAACTGGATGGGACAGAGACGGGTTGAGGACAGGTGAGGGCCGCTGACCCGCTCCCGGGCCATGCCAACTAAGGGTTGTGTCTGTCATTCCCACCGACTCTTGGCTGGGGTTGTTAGATGTCATCTGGGAGGAAGTGGATGACCTAGTGAACCAATCAAGAACCATTGGGTTGCTGGTCAACACACGGCTGCTAGATGACACCGGCAGTTCTGGCCTCACCGAGTCACCCCTGTTGCGACGAACCCTTGCTGTGCTGCAACCTGTGCCTGCTCCAGGAATGTTTGTGCCACTGCCAATCACATGTGAAGAGCCTGCCACCTATCTGTCTGACATACTGTTTGTTCAAAAATTTACAGACTCTGTATAATGAAGATATTTGTATATGATAAATACACACCCTGTATTTGACTCCAAATGAACCCACTAACAGGCTTGGGTAACCCTTGGATATAAATTGCGCTCCAGAAATCACCAGGAAAAATTACTCGTATGTGGCGTTTAAAAACAGTGTATTTTACGGAATATAAAAGCACAAACACGCTTAATTAATCCTTGAATATAAATTGTGCTACAGAAATCACCAGGAAAAATTACTCATATGTGGCGTCTAAAAACACTATGTATTTTACTGAATATAAAAGCACAAACATGCTTAATTACCCCTTGAATATAAATTGCGCTCCACAAATCACCGGATGGAATTAAAAAGTTTATGTGAAAGAGTTAGACCCACCCTGGACTTGAATAACAATACCCCACAAACTGAATCAAAATGATAACGGAAGAGGAGCAGTCTCTGATAAAAGCAGTGACCTCCCTCCCCACCCCCCAAAATTCGTTTTAAAAATCAATTGCCTTTGTGTGAAAATCTCTGCTTTTTGAAAATTGTGGGTACCCCCTTTTAAGGTCGGGCCCACAACGAGGGGGGGAAATTGGAGAAACGCGGGTGCCCCTCCGTACGTGTTGGGGGATTTGCCCGAAGCCCCCCAAATCCTGATTGGCTTGTTTTTGGCCCGGGTCATTTGGGTCCCTTTCTTCCTTCCATGGGTTCTCCCCAGGGAAAAGCCAGGGGTTTGGCGGGCCTTTTTAGAATTAAAAAACACTTTTTTCCCCAAAAAATTTCCCCCCCTTTCTTTTTGGGGCCCCAGAACGAAGTTTTCCGTTTTCAAATTAAACCGGGGGGTTAGAAAAACCCCACCCTTTTTTTTAAAATTTTTTAAAAATTTTAAATTTTTGGGAGTTTTTAAAGGGGGTTAAACCCGGGGGAGTTTTAAAGATTTTCATGGGGGACACTATTAAACGTTTTTTACATTGAAAATTTTAAAAAGATTTTCCCCACTTCCTTCATGTGTTTTTTTTTTGCCCCCTTTAATAAAATCTTTTTTTAAGATCCACTTTTTGCAATAAAAAACTTTTGCTTGGAAAAAGTTGTCAGGGGTTTTCTCCACCCTTTTATTTCCTAAAAATTTCCCAAAAAATCCCCACTGCAGTTACAGTGGGGAATTTCCCCTCCCACAACCCCTGACCCTTTTTAAGCATTTGTCAGCCCTCCCTTTTAAACCCTTTAAAATCACCCTTTTTCAGTTTGGGGTTCACTTTTGTGCCCCCTGCATCTCCCCTTTCCCAGTTCACTTCTGGGGTTGCCGAGCAAGCTGTGTACAGAAACAGTAAAACTGATCAGTTTAAAAACCCATTTTTTTAAAAAAAAAAAAAAAAATTTCTTTCCTCAATCTTGTTATATGTAATATGTTTTTACAAATAAATAATTTGGTTTATTTTTTTTCTATGTATTTTGCTGTACAGGGGGAAAAGGGTTTACGGGTTTTTGTTTGGTTCCCACTTTGCGATGGCCCAGGGCCAGGGGGTCAAACCAGGCCACCCCCCACCCCCCAAGGCTGATTTTGGGGTTTCACAGGGGAACCAGCGTTAAAGTGCTCACGCCGCGCCTGGGGGGGGTAAAACAGCGGCTGTTTTCCCGGCCGTTTTGCCCACTGAAGGCTTTTGCGAGATGAAATAAAGGTATCACGCCGCTGCCGGAAATGGGGAAAAAGAGATGGGGGGTTTGATTCTAACAAAGGGGGAATTCTTTTAGAATTTTTCAGGAAAAATTTTGGGGTTCAAATAGAAAGTGAAGTTTGGGGTCCCTTCGAGGTGAACGAAGGGTGCTTTTGAGGGGAAAAAAATGGCTGCAAAAGCACATGGCTTTTAATGGGGCAAAGCCCCTTGGGGGGAAAGGGAAGGGGGCTGCCTGCTTTAAACATGTGCGGGAGGAGGGAAACCCCAAATCAGAGACTGGGGGATTCTGGATACTCCGCCCCTATTTTAAGTCCGGGCGCGAGGGCGGGGAGCTCCCCCACTCCTCCCCTTTTTAAATGATCAGGGAGGTGCTGCTGCGGTGATTGTGTGGGGGGCTTTTTTCCCGGAAAAACTGATTTTTATCAGCGATTTTTTGGGGGGTGTCTCAGTTTGGTCTAAAGGGGAAACTGTTTCTCTTAAATTTTCTTTTTCTGATTTTTTGGGGTATTGGATCTAAAGTCAGTGTGCGCCATTTGCAGCTCATATACACCCCCGGCCACTTTTTTTGGGTTCACCTGCCCAATGCTCTTTAACATTTCATTTCTAATCAGCCAAATTCACGGGCGGCCTCAGTGCTTTTAGGCAGTAGACTGGTAAAGACAATCTCCTGCAGTTAAAACCCGAGCACATTTAGGGGGAAGAAAGGTGATTTGAGTCCCCTTTGCGTGGCATGGTTTTGGTGCCAGAGGGCGGGTCTGATTTTTCAAAAAACTGCGATCTCCGGGTTTTCACGCACACGATCTCTAGGGTTTACGAGAAGGGTCGAAAAAAAAAAAAACACCAGGAGGGGCAGTCCTGTGGGCAAAATCCCTTGTTGAGCAGAGGTAAAAGGGGAAAATGGGCAGATGTTCGAGCTGATAAAAAGGGCAAACAGGACTCAAATCCCCCCCGTTACCCCAAAGGGGTAGGCGAAGAGATCTCTGAACGCCAGTACGGCGAATTTGGGGCAAGGGTTTACAGCAGCGGGGAAACCACCCCGGGGGTGCCACCCCTTTTCACTAAGAACGGGAAACGAGGCTCCAATTTGCCCAAGTCATCGAATTGGGACATAAAGATTGGAAAAACTTTTCCTGGTCTGATGAGTCTCATTTCTGTGCGATATTCGAGGTAGGGTCAAATTTGGCGTAAACAACGGGGAAAAGCATGGTCCATCCTGCTTGTATAAACGGTTAGGCTGGGGGTGGTGGTGTCTGGTGTGGGGAATATTTTTTTGGGCATTTTTGGCCCCTTGTACCAATTGAGCATGTTGAACACTTGTGGAATCTATGCCACAAAAGAATTGAGGCATTTTGAAGGAAAAAGGGGGGTCCCCCCTTACAGCATGGTGTACCAAAAATAAAGGCCCGGTGATGAAATTTTTAATGCTATCTGCTCACCCCTCATTGAATACCCAAAGGGGAATCTAAGCCTTTCCTGTTTATTAATTAAAAAAATTGGGTTTTTTTAAAATCCCAAATCCACTTTTTTTGGTGCTCAATTCTTTTGCGAAATTTTCATCCAGGTTAAAATTTAATTTTTTTTTCTGCTGGGTGACTCCAAAAAAACCGTTTTTTTCACCCCCAAAAAAAACAATTTTCCTGTGCCTAATTCACAAGAAAGGTTAATTAAAATTTTTTTCTTGTTGTTAGCGTAAAAAACAGCCATTGAACACGCCAAAGCTGTAGTTTGGGGTTGCTCAATTGTTTGGCGCAATTTCACCCGGGGGTTAATTAAGCGTTGTTTTTCTGCTGGGGTAACAAAATAAACTGTCTTTTTCCCCGCCAAAATTAAAATTTTCCGTAGCAAAATTCACAAGCAAGGTTAATTACTTTTTATCTCTTTTTTGGGTAGGAAAGAAAACACGCATTGTAACACGTACAAAGCTGTATTTGTGGTTGCTCAATTGTTTGGCGCATTTACATCCGGGGGTTAAAAAAAGCGTTTTTTTTCTGCTGTGGTGACAAAAAAAAACCGTTTTTTTCACCAAAAAAAAATTCCCAATTTTTCCCTTTGTAGCAAATTTTAAAAAGGGCGACGGTTTAATTACAATTTTTTCTCTTTTTTGGGGGTAGCATAGAAAAAAAAACCCCATTGTAACACGCTAAAAAAGCTCGTAGTTTGGGGGTTGGGCCCCAATTTTTTTGGCGAAATTTTAAAACCCGGGGAAAATTAAGCTTTTTTTTTCCTGCTGTGGTCCCCAAAAATAAACCGTTTTTTTCACCCCCAAAAAAATTTAAAATTTTTCCCGAAAGCAAAATTCAAAAGCAAAGGTTAATTCCCAATTTTTTTCTCTTGTTTTTAGCGTGGGAAAAACACCCCAATGTAACCCTAAAAAGGTTGTAGTTTGGGGGTTGCTAAAATTGGGTTTGGCGAAAATTTACATCCGGGGTTTAAAATAAGCTTTTGTTCTGTAGTTGTACCCAGTAAAAAAATTTTCTGTGGGGCAAAATTCATATCCAAGGTTTAAATTTAAACCCTGTTTGTCTTTTTTATTTCAATAAAATACACAGGGGTTTTTAAAGGGGGCCACTTTCAAGTCAATTTTTCCTATTTGTGGAGCGAAATTTTAAAACCCAAAAGAGTTCCCAAAGCTTTTTTACGGGTTCATTTGGGGGTCAAATACAGGGTGGGGTTTTTTTTCATATACAATATCTTCTTTCAAACTGTATCTGTAAATTTTAGAACAAAAGAAATTTTCAGAAAAGGGGAGGTGGAGGTCTTCACCTGCAAAGGGGGGCAGGGGGCCCCCAAACTTTCCCGGGGGCCCGGGGCCAGCACAGAAAGGGGACTTTCGCACAGGGTTCATTCATTGAGGCCAAAAAATTTTGGCCGCTGTAAATTCTAGGGGCCATGTGCGGGCCCTAGAAAACCCCAAGGTTTTTCTTGTTTGGGTTTTGACAAGGAAACCATTCCCTCCCAGATAAACATTGAAAAAACCCCAAAAGCCAAGAGCGGGGGGGGAACCTCAGACCCCAACCCCTTATTTTGGCAGGGGCCCGGAACCCGGGTAAAGGGGCCCCCACCTGTCCCAACCCCCCCTCTGTCCCACCCGGGTTTCCCTCAGCCAAAAGGATCTACTATTGGTCGGGGGCTCAGCGCCACATTTAGCGAGGGATAAACCAAATTTTGAGGAGGGCAGCCCAAGAAAGCTACTTGGACGAAGAAATGGGGCCCAAATTTCCCCCTGCTTCTTCATAGGCAAAAAGTTTTTTTTAGATTTTTGAGAGTGGCAGGGGGGGTATGTTTGGGGGGGGTCAAACCTCTGTTTTCCCAAAGCCGGGATGGGGGACACCCCTTGACGTGAAAAAAAACAAATAGATGAGTTTTAGCCGACCGCATTTGGGGAAAGGGGGGGAGGCAAGGGTTTCTTTCATTTTCGGGAAAAAGGGCGTCAGTTTTGGCGCGTAGGCCGCGGGCGCAGCCAGAAGGGGGGGGTAGGTTTGGGGCCCCGTGCGTCACGGGAATGGGGCACCCGGGGGCAGGGGGGCCCACCCGGGCCCCACGGGGAAAAAACCCGCTTCCGGGGCCAAAAAATGTAGCGGCCGGGGGCTCAGCGAGGCGCGGCCAGTATCCTCATTTGGGGGAGCGTTGGCGGAAAAAAATTCCCGATACTGGGTGGTGTGGCATTTTTTTTTGCAAAAGCCCCGGAGGAGCCGAATAGGGGTAAAATGAAATTTTTCTGTAGGCAAAAGGTTGAAGCGGGCCAGGGACTTACGGGGAAACCAGGGGCCCGCGTCAACACATGCGGCGTCACCATCCGGGCCTGGGAAAAAAGGGTTCAGATTTTGGGGGGGGGCCCGGGGGGGGATGAAAGGGAGGGGGGAGGAGGACTTTTGGGACCCAAAAGGGCTTTGTCTGGTAAAATGAGGGTTTTTTCCCTCCCCAGGGGGGACAAGAAGAAGGAGCGGGGGGTGGGGGGGGGTGGGGGGGGGGGGTGGGGGGGGGAAGCGAGGGGTAAAGGGAAAGCACAAAAAAAAACCCCTTTTGGCAGTATACGGGTAGAGTTGGGGCGGACCCCCCTTCGGAGCCCCACTATGCAGTTTGGCCGCAAAAAGGCAAAATTTGCCTGGCTGGGGGGGACGGGCCTAACAGTCGAAACCGGGGCGGAGGGATGACTTGGGGCCTCTCCACCCTTTTTGGGACCCTCGCTACCGTTCCCAAAAAAATGGGAGCCTTTTTCCCCAGCTTTTGAGAGGGGGGGGACAAACTAAATACTTTTTGGGGAAACCCTCCGTATTCAGGGGCCGCTCCCTATGTGCATCGCCCTCCCCCTTTGACAGGCTGCCCGGGGGGGGTTCTTCAGCGCTCACGTACAAACTGCCGCGGCGGGGGGGGGGGAAAGGGTTTGGGGGGGCCCCGAGCAGTCCCCAGCTTAATCGCCGAAACCCATAAGTCGGAGTCACTGTTGACAGCTTCCCCCACCCGCCTAGTGAGGGGGGGGCGGGTCGCCGGGAAAGCAGAGCAGAGGACCGGGGACGGGTTCCCAAAAAACCAAAGGTGGGGGCCCCACATGGGAAGCCCCTTCTGCCACCCCAGTTAGAAAAATCCGCTGGACTACCAGGCGGGCCAAAAACCTGGATGTTTGGGCCCACAATTTTCCCGATTTTTGCAGGGAGAAGTTTGCCCCTTCCCCAAAGCCGTATTTGAGGCATCAAGGGGGTGTTCAGTGCGGGGGGGGCCATCTTTTACCCCAAAAAGGAACCCCCCTTGCCCCCGGGGAAAATTGGGGGAAAGGGGCCTGATTTTGGCAAGATAAAATCAGGCGGGGGGGATCAGCCAGGTTTTCCCACACACCAACCTTTTTTAAGGCGTCGACTAACACCCCAACCATGACGCCTCCCCCCAAAACGTGAGAAAGGGAAAACCTGAGTTCAAATCCCTTTCCTTTCACCACTTTTTCGGGATGCCGCCACCCCCGGATGCCAACACCCTGCGACAGTTTTCCTCCATCTGCCACCAACCATCTTTCCCCGGGGGGGGAACTGGTATTCCCAAACCCCCTCCCCCACTGTGTCTTTGGTGCCACTGCCCGGACCTAAAGTGCTGTTGTTGGGGTGCCAGGGGACATCCACACTGTGTCCAATTGTCCCGGGTCTGCCCCTCATGCTGTGCTGCCATAAACCTACCAACTGTGTCTTGGGGCCCTGTCTGCCCCTCTTTGCGGGCTGCTGGGCTGCTGCCGGCCCTTTAACACTGTGCCCCATTTTTTCCACTGCCCTGCCCTCGCTGCTGCGGGCTACTGCCGGGGACCTACCCCACTCTGCTTTTGTGCCACTGTCTCCCTCATGCGTTTGCTGTAGCTGCTGTGTACCCACACACTGTCTTTTTCCCACTGTTTGCCCTCATGTGTTGCGGGGCTTGCTGCCGTGACCTACACACTTTTCCCCCATTGGCCACTGCCCCTAAACCCTCGCTCCCTCCCCGGGGGGTGCTGCCGTGACCTACACACGGGTGGTAAAGGGCCCAAAACTCTTTGGCCTTATTTCCTTTTTTTTGCCCCCTCAAAAATGTATTTTTCCCCACTTTCTAACCTCATGGCTGCTGCGCCGTAAACCTCCAACTGGTCATTGTGCCACTCTGTGGCCTACCCCTTTTTTTTGCCCCCCTTGGGAATGCCCAATTGTGCCATTTTGTTTTGACCCTCATGTGACCCTGTGGGCTGCCCCGTGCCCTTCCCACCCTGGGGTAGTGGCCATTTGTTAAACCTCAGGGCTGTTTTTTTGGTGATTTGCTGCCGGGGAACCAAACCACACTGTTTTCATTGTCCCACTCTGTGGCAAACCCCGGGTTTTTTGCCCCTTCCGGGAATTTTTCATTTTTGCCATTTTGTTGCATCATGCTGCTGCTGCCGTGCCCTCCACACTGTGTCTTTTTTCCCAAACCTTTGGCCTACTCCTTTTTTTCCCAACCTCTAAAATTTGTCATTGTGCCCTTTTTTAAACCTCTTCGCTGCTTTTGGTTTGCTGCCGGGACCTACACACTGTGTCTTGTTCCCCCCTGTCGTCCCTTTGCCGCTGGGGGTATTTCCGGCCCTTTACACACCTGTCTTGTCCCCCTGTCTGCCCCTCATCTGTGCTGTAGCTGCTTCGGGGCCCCCCCCACACTTGCCCATTTTCCCCACTTTTTGGGGAACCTCACTGCTGCGTGGCGCACCCGGTGACCTACCACTTTTTCTTGTGCCACTGTCTGACCTCTGCTGTTGTTTTTTGGTTTGCTCCCGGGGACCTACACACTGTGTCTTGTCCCACTCTGTGGCCCCCCCTTTTTTTTCCCACCTCAAAATTTTTCATTTTTCCCAACGGGGTCTAACCTAAACCCCCCTTTGTTTGCTGCCTTGACCCCCAACACTGTTTTAAATTGTGCCACTCGTGGCCTATTTTTTTTTTTTGCCCCCTTCAAAGAATTTTCATTTTTGCCCGCTGACCTCATGTTTGGTTGGTTTGGGTTTGCTGCCGTGACCTACACATTGGGCATTGTGCCACTGTTGACCTCATCGTTTTGCTGGGGGACTGCTGCCTTTGACCTACACACTGGTCATTGTCCCA
Organism: Phyllomedusa bahiana; assembly: GCA_025379985.1. Classification (NCBI taxonomy): domain Eukaryota; kingdom Metazoa; phylum Chordata; class Amphibia; order Anura; family Hylidae; genus Phyllomedusa; species Phyllomedusa bahiana. Next base: position 25,816 of record JAODAL010023382.1, on the reverse strand, counting down.
CTCTGGGGGCCTACCCCTTTTTTTGGGCCACCCCCCAGAATGTAAATTTTTGCCACTGTCTGCCCTAAAAGCCTGCTGCCTTTTGACCTCCCCCCCGTTTTTTTTTTGTCCCCACTCTGGGTTTACTCCTTTTTTTGCCACCCTTAGAATGCCCATTGGCCACTGTCTGCCCTTCATGCTGTTTGCTGTGGGCGCTGCCGAAACCCTCCCACTTTGTCTTGGGGCCCCCTCTTTTGGGCCTACCCCTTTTTTTTGCCACCCCCGGGAGTTTTATTGTGCCACTCTCTGACCTCATGCTGCTTTGGCTGCCCCCGTCACCCCCACCCTGTCACAAAATTTTTGCCACCTAGCCCTCGCTTTTTTTTTTTTTCCGGGCGTTTTGCATGACTTTATCGGGGCTACTTTTCCCCCTTATTTTTTTTTGGTCAGTTTTGCCCTTTTTAATTTCCCGGGGGAAATTTTAAATTTGAAGCGATTTTTTTAAGAGCGGGGGGCAGTCATTTTGCGTTTTCAAAAAAAAAACCAAAAACATTGTATAAGGCCCAAAAAACCAAAAAGTTTCCCTTCTGCATTTTTAAAAGCATGGACAACATTCTACAGAAAACCCTGGGGCCCTCTGGCACCCGGGAAAATACTGTTTTTTTTTTTTTAGTGTTTTTCGCCCGAAGTAACCGGAACGAAGAAATTTTTTGTGGGGAAAATTCGGCAAAAGTGGGGGGACCAAAATTTTGGGGAAAATTTCCCGGCCCCTCAAATGGACCTAATTTTATTACCTAGCTTGGAGCTTGTGACTCTGGGGCAGGAGCGGGAAAGAATATGGGCCCCCCACTCCTTCAAAAGCGGGATTTTGGGTGGGGGAACGCCAGGGGGCCAGATGATCGTAATGGCCCTAACTACCTACCCTAATACCCTTAGCAAAAAACTATCCAAAGTGCCCCTTTAAATCCCTTTCCCCAAAGGGTGGCCCTTATTGCCTCCCCAAAAGGGGCCCCCAAATTTTTCCAACTTTAAAACTATCTAAGGGTCTACCCATTGTTAGGGCCCTTTATCTACCTGCCTTTACCCATTTCATGGGAACTCTTTCAACCTGCCACCTTTTGGGAAGGGGCATTAGAAGAAGCACCCCAATTATCGTCGGGTCTAGTCTTGGGGGGCTTTTCCACTATAGGGGAGTTTTCCCTAAAAAAGGGGGAAACAAATGAGGGCCCTAATATTTGGGTTTGGGGGCATTTTTCACTGTTTGGGGGTCAAACTTTTTGTTTTGGTAAATTCTGAAAGGACCGGGTTGTACGGGAAAAAGACGCAGGGGCATCGGGGCCCAGATAAAAGAAAAAAAAAGGGAAAGAAAAAATGTTTTTAATCAGATAAGAAAAAACCTGTAGCCCCAAAAATTTTGACTGTCCCTAATAAACTTATGGGGGCTTCCCCAGACCCCCGTTTTAACAATGCTTTTTCTCCCACTATTTGCTCACCTTTTATGGGGGTTTAATTAGGGGTTTCTTATTTGGTAAGGGATTTATTTTAAGAAAAACAACAATGGAAATTTTTAAAAAAAACCTTTATGGTGGATTTTATGTGCCTAAAGGGGGGGTGGTATTATTTGGTCCTTTTTTCTATTGTTTTTGGGGTTATTATTGGCTTGAAAAATATTAAATTTTTGTAAATTTTATTTTCCAGGATGGTTTTTTAGTCCAATTGGCAGCAAAAATTGTGGTTTTGTTTGGGTTCTTTGGGTTTTTTGGTTGTTTTTGGGGAAATATTAGTTTTGGAAATTTTGATTTGGTCGTTACGGGTTTTATGGAATTAGTCACCGGGAAGTGATATTTTGGGCATTCTTGGCCCTTTTATTTTTGGGTTTGGTTTTTGGGAAAATATTGGTCTTGGAACAAAGGGGGGGGCCCCCATTAATAAATGTTTGGTATCAGCCCCACGGTCTAGTAGGGGGTTTAATATGTCCTTTTCCCGGGGCACCCGCAGAATTTAGAAAAGTCAAACCCCAAAAACAAAATCCAACAAAACCCCAAAACAAAAAAAGGGCACAATTGCATTTTTTTCCCTTGTTAAACCCCCCAACATTTTTTTTTTTTTGTGGTGGGGGTGGGGAACAAGAGGGGACAGACACTTTGGTTGTATATCTTTTCTTTGACCCTATTTTACATTTTTTTTTTTTTTTCAAAAGACAGTCCACCAGAAACACAAAAATGGCGATTTTCGCAGTTTTAGTTTTTTAAAACCCTTTTTAAAAAAATCCGGGTCCTTTTTTTCCCCAAAAAAAAATAAACCTGTAGTCTACACAGGTTTTTTTTTCCCCTTCACCCTTCATTTTCTGGCGCCGTGTTTTAGGGCCAGTTGAAAAAATCGTTTAGTGTTTTTTGGATTTCGCTTCATTTTTCCTGTTTTTTTTTAAAAATTTAGGGGCCCAAAGGGGTAAAAAACTTAAAACTGAGTATTTTTTAAATTTGGTAAAAAAAGTAAAAAAAAACCCGTGATCTGCATCGTAAAAAAAACCGACTTTTTTCAGACGGGTTTTTGTCCTATGCTGTGTGTTTGGGTGGGCCAAACCCCTTCATGTCGGAAAGGGAAAAGTTGTTGAAAAGTACGGCCCACGGGACGTGTTTGAGAGGGGGGGCCCCCAAGCAAAAATTTTTGCCCCCGGGGCCCTTTGGCTTTTCTATGCCCCTGGTTTACTTTTCCCCCAAGAAATTACTCAGCTTTCCCCTTTCATTTTTAAATCTGTTGGCTGTAGGGAAATTTGGGAAATTAAAACCCTACCTTTCCCCTATCCATTTGGTTTGTCCAATCTGAAACCAAAGGGGAAAGGGGGGGGTTCCCCAAAACCCCCCCACAGAAATTTTAGTTTTTTGATTAAAAAAAAGGGGAATTCCCCTGGGATCTGGGCAAGCTGCATTTAAAGTCCCTATGTAAATGTTTTTCACTGCAAGGGGAAAAAGGGCCCCCAATTAGGTCCCCGATGACCTCTCCATCTTAGGAAACAAAACTTAGGCTATAAAATTTCACAAAAAAAAAGGGTTCCCCCCACCCCCCATTCACTACCCCTTTTTGGTACCCCCCGGAAAGCCCCTTTAAAACCTGCATCACCCAAAAAAATTAAAAATTTGCCAGAAGGCAGAAAAGAAAATAAACCCATTTTTTAAACTTTAAACTGGCCCATTGAAATCCCTGTCCGGGGAACGCAGCTTCCCCCAAACCTGCAGGGCCCCCCCATTTTTTAAAAAAAGTCCCGGAAAAAAGGGAAAGTCTTTAAACCACCATTTTATTTTAAAAAGGGGACTTTTGGACTATAACTTTTCCTGGGCCACAGCAGGGACCCCCAAAAAACCTTTGCAGGGGCCCCCACATTTAAAAAGTCCCCGGAAAAAGGAGCCCCTTTAAAAACCACCTTTTTTTAGTTTTCACTTAACATTAAACAATACCTGTTCTGGGCCACAGCTTGGGGGGCCCCCAAAAAACCGGCAGACCCCCACTTTTTAAAAAAATTCCGGGAAAAAAAAGGGGGTCTTTAAAACCACCATTTTATTTTTCACGGGGACTTTGGGACAAACCCTGTCCGGGGGCCACAGCATAAAGCCCCAAACCTGCAAAAACCCCCAGATTTAAAAATTTTCCGGGAAAAAAAGGGGTATTTCAAACCCCCCATTTTAGTTTCACGGGAACATTGATATCCTGCCCGGGGCCCCACAGCAGGACCCCAAAACCTGCATAACCCCCACTTTTAAAAATTTCCCGGAAAAAAGGGTTTTTAAACCCCCCCCTTTTTTAGTTTCACTGGACATTGACTATATGTCCGGGGGCCACAGCATGAGCCCCCAAACCTGCATGACCCCCCCCATTAAAAAAGCCCCGGAAAAAGGGAGTCTTTCAACCCCATTTTAGTTTCCTGGACATTGACTATCCCTGTCCTGGGGCCAGAGCATGAGCCCCAAACCTGCTTTAACCCCCAGAAAAAAAAAGTGCCGGAAAAAAGGAGTCTTTCAACCACCTTTTTTAGTTTCACTTGACTTTGGGATTTTATCCCTGCCCGGGCCCAAACCAGATGAGCCCCCAAACCTGCATAACCCCAGTTTTAAAAAAGTCCCGGGACAAAGGAGTTTTAAAACCCACCTTTTTATTTTTCACTGGTTTTTGGGACTATACCTGTCCGGGGCCCAAAAGCAGGGGCCCCCAAACCTGCAAAACCCCGGGTTTTAAAAAAGTCCCGGAAAAAGGGGGGTCTTTCAACCCCCTTTTAGTTTAAATGGACATTGACTATCCCCTGTCCTGGGCCACAGCAGGACCCGGGGGCCGGAGTTCCCAGTGGGTGGGGTGCTGAACAGAGTGCGGAAGGGGAAAGTGTGAGAACTCCAGTTTCCCTCAGTAAAACGTCAATACCTGGGTAGCGCTTGCCCTCCGTATGAGTGGGGGAACCAAATTTGGAGCTTAAACTTGGAAAAAACTGGGGGTTTTTCGCTCCTGTTACACCCAGGTCCCCTTTTCTTGGCATTCTTTTTCTCTTTTTAAATTAAACTTTGCTGGGGGAAATGGTCTCTGTACTTTGTTCTTGTCCTTTGCTCCATACCCCTTTGTCCTTGAATAACCTACTTCTGGTAAATTTTTTCCCTGAAACCTCCCTTTTTCTTTTAGGGGAAAATTTTTTTAACGCTTTTTTTTGTACACCCGGTTTTTTAGTCTTTAATTATAGAAAAAAAACTTTTTTTAAAAATTTTGGATGGAATCCACCATGTCTTTGTTTCTTTTTTTTTTAAAATTGAATTAAATGGGATTTTCTCAAAAAAGGGATTGATAGCTTGAAAAAGATTTTGCAAAAACAAGTCTTTTTGCAAAAAGGGCCCATTAACGTGTCCCCCATTTTCCCTGTTTCTAAACAGAACCTTTCCCCCTTGAGCCACTTTTTGGACATTGTAAAGGAACAAATGTATGTTAGAAAAAAAATTTTTTTAGAATAGGCCCTTTTAGTTTTAGCGGCATGTAAAGAAAAAATGCCCCCAAAAAAAATTCAAAACTGCCCCTTTGACCCAACTTTGGAAAATTGTGAAGAAAAAAATGTTGTTAGAAAAAACATTTTTAGAATAGGACCTGTGGGATAGTGCATGTCACAGAAAAAAGGTCCCAAAAATTTTTTAAAACATGCCCCTTGAGCCACTTTTGACAAGTGAAGAACAAATGTTTTTTGAAAAAACATTTTTTAAAATTGGGGACCTTTGGGTTTTGCTGCTTTTAAAAAGCAGCATGACCCAAAAAATTTAAAAAAAAAGGGCCCTTCTCAGTCACTGAAAAAAAATTTTGTGAAGGAGAAATGCCATTTAAAAAGCCACATTTCTTTTCCCAAAAAAAACCGGGATTTTTGCTGTATCTCACAGCAACATGACCCCCAAAATTTATAATTATGACTTTCAGCCACTTTTAAAAAATTTTGGGGGGAAAATTTCACTTAAAACCCAACATTTCTTTTCCCAAAAGGGGAACCATGTTATTAGCTGTTTCTCACAGAAACCTTGACCCCAAAAAATTAAAAATTTTTGACTTCTTAGCCACTTTTAAAAATTTGTGAGGGAGAAATGCCACTTAAAAGCCCCCCGTTTTGCCCAAAAGGGGACCATGATTATTGCTGTATCTCACAGCAAAAATGCCCCCAAAAAATTTATAAATATGATTTCTCAGCCACTTTTAAAAAATTTTGTGAGGGAGAAATGCCACTTAGAAGCCAATTTCTGTTCCAAAGGACCCGATTATAGCTGTATCTCACAGCAACATGCCCCCAAAAAAATTATAAATTGACTTCTCAGCCATTTTAAAAAAAATTGTAAAGGGGGAAATTGCCATTTTGAAGCCACATTTCTGTTCCAAAGGGCCCATGATTATTGCTGTATTCCGGAAAAACATGACCCCAAAAAAATTTTTAAATATGACTTTCACCCACTTTTTAAAATTTTGTGAGGAAAACCATGACCCCAAACCATTGCCAATTTTGAAAAAATTCTTTGATGAAGTGATTTAAAGGGGAATTAGGGGTTTTGCCCATGAAACCTTGCTGTCTTTTACAGTCTCCTCAAAGCAAAACCAGCAAAATAAATGTTGGGAAAAATTTTTAAAAATTGCATTTAAAAAAATTTGATCATTTTAAAAAAAAAGTTTTTAAGCGGACCTTTTTCGGGTTTGGAGGGGAAGTGAAGTAGCAGCAACTAATCGGTGACCTTGGAAATTTGGGGGCCCCCAACCCTTCACCCAGAGATCCATGCTAAATTTATCTTGATGAAAGTCAACCCGACCCATTTATCTGTGGAAAGCCGGAGGGTTTTGTCTTTTAATGACTCCCCCCGCTTTTTGCTGAAGGTCCGCCAGATAGGGACGCTGGCTGTGGGCAGGAAATCCCCTCTATGGCGTGGGGGAGCCAGCTGGGGGCCCAAAATTCGCCCCATTTTGGATCCCCAGAAGTCTATTGGGTCCAAAAACACATACAAAAAAACGGTTTTTGAGGGCGCAGATAGTCGTGCCCCTGATCTTAAGCTGGTCTCTGGTTGTTGTATGTGTGGCCCGAAATTTCATTTGGGTTTGGGGAGGGGGTAAAAAAAGATTGCCAGTGCACCCATTGGCCCTTTTGCCACTTTGCCTGCTGCTGCCGCTGCTGCCGTCGGTATTGGCACTCTACTGCTGTCACGGGCGCTGGCGGGTTTTTTCCACCGTGAAATTTTAAGGGAAAGTGAAACAGACGGGAACAGTTTTTCCAGTTTTTCAAACAGCAAGGTCTCCAAATTTCCCCGAAATTTTAACTCTTTTTGGGGGGGTGGGAAAGGGAAATGCTTTTATTTTTTTTTTGTACTGGGGATCCAGGAAAGGGGGGCCACCCGTAATGGTTTTTAAATTTTTATGGCCCCTTTTTGCGAGGATCATGTTGGAGGGGGGTGGAGTATCCAAGCCAAATCATGTGGGGGTTTGGGGCCCTGAGTTCCCAAGCCTCTGGTTGAGGGGCACTAGCAAACTCATCTTCCTCTTTTGCCTCAAAAATTTACGCCCAAACCCCTTTTCCAAAGGGGGAAAGTCGGTGTCTAGGAATACCCCCTCCTCCTCCTCCGTTCCTCCCGGGCCCCGCTTTTAACACAGCCCCGACTTGCCTCAGATTTTATTTTCCCCCTGAGAGCTGAGGGGCGCTTGCACTAAATCTGGGGCCCCGAAACCAAATCCCAATGGGAAAACCCATAAAATTGAGAAAATGTCGGGCCCTTTTTGGATTTTTAAAGGAAAAGAAAGGTTTCCCTGTCTTTCTTTTGTGTCCCTTCCTCCTCCGTCGCTGGCGGGAATGATGTTTCGAGTGTCCCAAGATCGTTCCAGAATAAGATCACCACCCAAAAACTATGGCAAGGGCATCGTCCGCACTTCCCTTTTGGTTTGGGTTTTTCAAAAAATGGCAAGGGTTTGGGGCAAGGGGCTCCTTTCCCCCTGCCCCCACTCTTGGTGGTCAAAAAACCCCGAGGTCCGCCCCCGAAGCTTGTTTGGCCATTTTATCACTTTTGTACTGCGTAATTTTTTCAAATTTCGCTGCCCCCCAAAAATGCTGGAGCATGTGGAGGGTGGAATTTCCCCGCGTGTTGCCCCGTTTAACAATTTAGACGGTTGACGGGGAGGCCGGGGGTGAGCTGCAACGCAGCCCGGCGGGACGAAGCAGGGTCGAAAAGGCGATGTGCCCAACTCAGACCTCGAGCCTTCTTCAGCAGGGGGTCCAGACCCCGGGTTTGCTCTTTAGAAATTTCTGGGGCGACCAAAGGTTAAAGAATGTGCCAGGAAAAGGGATGTGCTCCAGGCTACCGATCTTAAGGGGGGCCAGCAGATTTCGCCCCTTAAACGCCCACCAAACCCTTGGGGCCCGGGAAAAGGTTCTTGTCACCCGCCAGCGCTCCCGGGCCCCGTTGCGGAGAGCCGTCCACAGCTCCCGACCTGTGGGTTTTTTGGGGGTTCCAAAGGAGATTAATTTCAAAACGGCCTGGGGTCTCTGGGGACGTGATGCCACCAGAGGACCCAGGGGGTTTTTTTTTTTTTGGGGCCCTGCACCACCCTGCGGTTTTGAAGGCGTGCGTGAGCCTGGAGCCCCCGTCAACCCCCCGAGACATCCACCAGCTCCCAGTTAAAAAATTTTCACAGAGATATAGCGGGCCTTTGGCTGCGGGTTAATAAATCCCTGTGTCGGTGGTCGATGGGAATTTTCCGGACACAGAAGAAAACAAAAAGCGCTTTAAAAAATTTTGATGACCCCCTGGTTTGGCCCGGGCGGGAAGGCTTTTTGGCAAAGGAAAAAGCCTGCTCGGCATCTTTGGGATTTGGGGGGAGGCAAGGGCCCTACGTGGCGGGGAAACCCCCCTGTTCCCCCAGACGGAAAGGGAACATTTCCCAAAGGGCCAAAAACCGGCAATGCCGAAATTCAGGGTTTTTGGCTTTGGGATGGTTTGGGTTAAAGTGTTTCTTCTGCTTCCCCAAAACCCGGGGAAAACAGAAGGTGGATGCTAGACTGGCCGTGTAACCCCGGCCCCCCCCCCCCCCTGCAGGTCGTCAAAAATTTCGGAAGGAGAAGGGGGAGGATGGGGGCTCTGGTGGTGCTGGTGGTTTCCGGGCGACGGTGGAGGGTGAAGCGGAGGCTGTCCCCGATCATGATCTGAGAACATGGGCAGCTGAGGAACGTTGGTGGTGGCGGAGGAGGGGGAGACAGGGGGTTTACGTGTTTGGGGGGCCCCGGGGTCGGGCTGGCCTTTTTTTGGGCCCAAATGTTGCCCCCCCATTTAAAACATGCAAATTTGCTGCTTTTGACTAGGGAAAAGTTGGTTTTTGGGGTTTTTAAACCCCTTAAAGGTTTTTGCCTCTTTTTTATGGGGTTTTTTTTCGGCAAAGGCGGCCCTATTTACATCGGCCCCCCCCCCCCCCCCCCCCGGGGGAATCAGAGGCTTGCTCAAAGAAGGGGCCCCGGTTTAGGGTCCCGGACCTTTTTGACGGCGATAAAGGGGAAGGGAAGGGGGGGGTTTGCGGTGGGGCCGTGGCCCGGCGGAATTTATATCAGCGGACTTTTGCGACCACCCCCCTTTCCCTTTTTGTAGGGGAACCCCATTGGAAAACCCCCATCGTCTTTCCCGTCCAATGATGAAACCCCTCGCAAACAAATTCTGCGGAAAAAGACCAGGGTGGGTTCGCAATTTTCGTCATTTATCATCATCATCAAAAACAGGTGGAATTGGTCTCCCGACTTTCTGCATCCCGGGAAACTGCGGGTACAAGCAAGGGGCACTGGGAAAGGGATTGCCGGGCCGCCCGGGATTTTTGCCGATTGACCCGGGTTCCTTCACCTCCCCTGATGGCATCAATTAAATGGGGGTCAGAGCAGATAAATTTTTCCCCTTGATTTTTTAAACATGCCTTCTGACCCAAAACCCCATTTTGTCATCAAAGAAAGGGCTTCAGACCCTTTGGGTTTTTCCAACCCTTGGGGGGTACAAAGAGTTGACATTTGGGCTGCTTCAGTTGGACGGATGCTGATGATGCTGATGACGCAAATTTTTGGGCCCTGACTGGGGGGAGGGGGTAAGGGTGCTGAAAGCAGGTTTTCATTAACCATGAAGGACAGATTTGGGGGCGATGTTTCGGGGGTTTCTTAGATTCCAAAAAGGCCCTGGGCCAGCGATGACAGGCCTGACGGTCCTGCAACTGGGTTTATCCCCTAGCATGCGTGATGTCGCCAGACTTGGGAAAGGAGCACCTTCTCTCGACCTTACCTCCGTGCTCCCCCCCTCTTTGCTCGCTTACCACCTGCATTTGCTCCTTTGTTCATAAATAAAAAAATTTGGAAGGTAGGGAAATAGTTTTGGGAAAGTCTTTTTTAAAAAAAAAAGATGGCAAATAAAAAGGCTATTTCAAATCCCTAAAAATTCAAAACAAAATTGCTGGATTAAAATTTTAAAAGGCAAGGTGTCTTATAAAACAATTCTGGACTGAGCAAAAGTGCAAAAAACTTGTATCTGTTTTTTTGGTTTTGGTATAAAAAACCGGTATTTTTTGCCCCTTTAAAATTCACCTGTGGTGCCCTATGAATTGCTGTTTTAAGATTTACGTGGATTACTGCGTAAATGAAAAAAGCTGGGTGTGCAAAAGAAAAAAAAAAATTTTATCTTTTTTTGTTTTCGTATTAATAACGGTATTTTTGGCACCTTTAAATTTTACCCTGTGGTGATTATGGGAATTGTTTTTTAAGATTTTGGGGATGCGCTTTTTCAATGAAACAAAGCGGGGGGTGCGCAAAAATTTCAAAAAAAACGAAATCTGTTATGTTTTGATTTAATCCCGGGTATTTTTTGCCCCTTTAAATTTTCCCTGGGGTGACTATAGTTTTTGCTTGTTTTAAGTTTACGTGGGGGCTGCGCCCAATTTGAAAAAAGTGGGTGTGCAAAAAGCCCAAAAAAAACGTTTTTCTGTTTTTTTTTGTATAATTACACGGTTTTTTTTGCACCCTTTCTTTTCCCCTGTGGTGATTTAGAATTGTGTTTTTTTTTTTTTACGTGGATGCTGCGTCAATGAAAAAAAGCGGTTTGGGGCAAAAAATAAAAAAAACGAAATTCTGTTTTGTTTTCGTATAATACATGGTATTTTTTGCACCTTTCTTTCACCCGTGGTGCCCAAATAAAAATTGCTGTTTTAAGTTTTACTGGATGCTTGCGCCAATAAACCAAAGCTGGGTGTGAAAAAGTCAAAAAACGTATTGTTTTTGTTTTCGTTTTAATTTCAGGTTTTTTTTTTGCCCCCTTTCAATTAAAACCTTTGGGGGGTATAAAATTGCTGTTTTAAAGATTTCCCGGGATACTGCGTCAATGAACAAAGTGGGTGCGCAAAAGTAAAAAAAACAGTTTTCTTTTTATGTTTTCTTTTTGTTTCAGGAAATTTTTGGCAACAAAAAAACCGGGGCTGACTAAAAGATTGTGGAATTGAAATTTTAAAAATGAAAGGTGTAATATCAACACGGGTGGAATGGGAAAAATTTGAAAAGGGAAAACCTATCTGAAAATTTTTTTTTTTTAATAAAAGGGGGGTTTTTTGCACCTAAAAAGAGCCCTGCAGTTATAGAAATGATGTAATCCAAAAAATAATTCAGGTTCCCCAAATACCCAGGAAATTTTTTCAATAGAAAAATGTTAATAATAAAGTTATTGCGGTGAAATTTGCCCTACACAAAAGTTTGGGGGAAACCTTTATCCGGGGTGCCCTTTATAGATAGAGTTGTCTGTTTTCGCCCCGGGCCCCCCACCCCCCCGCCCCCCCCCTGACTTTCCCAGGGGGTAGATGCGCTTTAAAATTCTCTAGCTAACTACAAAAAAATCTTAAAATCTTAATCTAATAAATTGGAAGGATCACAGCAAAATTAGTAAGGTTTCTTGTGCAGAAAAAGATAATTTCGCTGAGCTGTTTGGCCCCCAGGCAGGCGCAGTCCTATTCCTATGAGACGCTGAGAGACCCTAAGGCTGAAAAGGAAGGGCTGTTTTATGTTTTAAAAAAAAGGGGAAAGTGGGTTTTTTCCCGCCCAAACGCAAACCTTTCAATCCCAGTCATGAAGTTGCACAACTCTCACCTGCTTATTCTGTTAAACTGATTTGCTGGGGGCCCCAAAAAATGACAGGAAGCCCCCGAAAATGGCGCGATCTTAATAGGTTTAAAGCCCCAGATTTTAACCTTAATTATCGGGATGATCTGAAAATTCGATCACATAAAAACCTTGCCCATTTCAACTTTGTCGATTTTAAAAAGCCCCAACATATCTGTTAATGACTCCTCCAGCTGTGCTGAAGGTCCGCTCAGATATGACGCTGGCTGCTGGGCAGGAAAAACACCTCTATGGCGTGGCGGAGCGAGCTGGGGCCCATTCGTCCATTTTGGTACCCAGAAGTCTATTGGGTCCGGAACACATACAAAAAACATCGGTGTTGAGACCAGATAGTCGTGCCCTGATCTTAAGTGGTCTCTGTGTGTTGGATGTGTGCCCTGCATTGCATGCGTTGGTGAGGTGGTAAATAAAGATTGCCAGAGGTCACCCATTAGGCTTCTCCCACCTTGCTGCTGCTGCCGCTACAGTTTCTTGGCCACTCTACTGCTGTCACGTCGCTGATGTTGTTCCACCGTGACATTTGGGGGAACGTGAAGCAGACGCAACAGATGTCTCCAATTGATCAATCAGCAAGGTCTCCATTTCCTGCATTTTACTCTCTATTTGGGTGGGTGAAAGGGAAAAGTGCTGAGTTTTGTTTTGTTACCGGGGATCCAGGAGGGTGGCACCCAGTAACTTTTTGTTCATTTTGATGGACTTAATGCGGAGGATCATGTTGGAGGAAAATGGAGATCCAAGCACTCATGTGAGAGATGGAGCCTTGATTTCCAAGCCTCTGGGTCGAGGGGCACAAGCAAACTGATCTTCCTCATCTTCCTCCTCCGCCTCAAATTTGCGCCAACCTCTTTCCAAGGCAGGGATGTCAGTAACGTCGGTATCTAGGAATACCTCCTCCTCCTCCTCCTCCTCAGCTGCCTCCGGCAAAGCTTCAACACAGCCCTGACATGCCTGAGATGATGCACCCTGAGAGCTGATGCGCCACCTTGCACTAGCTCTGGACCCCGAACCACTGCCTAATGAAGACCGATGAAATTGTGAAACTGTCGGGCATTGTGGATTTGACGGAGAGAAAGGCTCCGTGTCTGCATCTGTGTCCATCTCCTCCTCCGTCGCTGGTGGGACCTGTAGTTTCATAGTGTCCAACGATCGCTCCAGAACTAAGATCACCACAATGCTCTGTGACAAGGGCATTGTCCGCACTGGGCCAATTTTTTGGGGGCTTCTTTAAAACTGGCAAGGATGGTTTCAGAGCTCTTTTTACCTGCCTCCACTCTCGGTGGCTCAACACCCCGGGTCCGCACCGTGCTTGTCAGGCCATGTGTCACTTCGTACTGCATAATGGCATTGCGCTGCTGCCACAATCACTGGGCATGTGGAGGGTGGAATTCCAGCGTGGGTTTTCCACGTCAAACTATGAGATGGTTGACGGGGAGGCCGAGCTGACGCTGCACGCGCCCGGCGGAAAGAAGCAGGGTGCGAACGGCGGAAGGGCGAACATATACTTCGAGCCTTCCCCAGCAGGGGAGTCCAGACCCGGGTAGCTCTTTAGAAATTTCTGGCGACAAGGTTCATGACATGTGCCAGGCAAGGGAGTGCTCCAGTCCTACCGATCTTAAGGGCGGCCAGGAGATTTCCGCCCGTTATCGCACACCACCTTGCCGGCAAAGGTTCTTGTCACCCAGCCAGCGCTCGGGTCTCGGTTGCTTCTTGAGCCAATCCACAGCTCCTGACCTGTGTGTGGACGGTCTCCACGACAGATTAATTTCAACATTGGCCTGGTGAGTTTCTCTGGCACGTGATGCACCAGGGACCTTGGGGGAAAGAACTTGCACCATCCCTGCGGTTTTGAAGAGCGTGCCGCCGAGCCTGAGAGCCACCGTCACCCCAAGGGACATCACCCAGCTCACCAGTGAGCTTGTCACAGAGATATAGCGGCCTGGCAGTGCTTACTTAGTCCATGTGTCGTGGTCAGATGGACTTTATCCGGCACAGATGCAGACAAAGCGCTTGAAATTTTAGATGGACACGTGGCTGGCCAGGGCCAGGGACTGCTTTTCTGGCAATGAAATGCCTGCTCGGCATCGGTATTGGGGGACAGGCAAGGGCCATGACGTGGCGGAACCAATCTGTGTCCACCAGACGGAATAGAAAAGGCAACATTTCCAAGGCCAAAAGGCCTGGGCAATGCCGACATTCATGGCTTTGGCTTTGGGATGGTTTGGGTTATTAAAGTGTTTCTTCTGCTCCACAACCTCGGAAGACCAGAAGGCTGGCTGCTAGACTGGCGCTGTACGGCGATGCAGGTCGTCAAACTGGCGGAGATGAGAAGGGGTTAGGATGGGTCTCTGGTGGTAGCTAGGTGGTACTCGGGCGATGCTGGAGGCTGAAGCGGAGGTGATCCCTGATCATGATCTGAGAGACATGGGCAGCTGGGAACGCTTTGGTACGGTGGCGGAGGAGGCGGAGGAGACAGAGGGTGTGACACGTGGTTGGAGGGCCCGGCGGTCGGTCTGGTCCTTTTTTGGCCAAGTGTTGCTCCATTTCATCTCATGCATTCGCTGCATTGTGACTAGACATGTTAGTTTGGTGTTTAACACTAAGGATTTTGCCTCTACTTATGCGGTTTACGCAAAGGGGCTATGACATCGTGGGTGAATCAGAGGCATTGGTCAAAGAAGGCCCAGGCTTGAGAGGTCCTGGACCTTTTTTGACGGCGATATGTCGAGGAGAGGGTTTGCGCTGCTGACCGTGGCTGGCGGACGGAATTCATATCAGCGGACTTCTGCGACCGCCCTCTCCTTTTTGAGGTGGAATCCCGTTACTGACTCTTCCCCATTCGTCTTCCTCCTCGTCCACTGATGAAGCGCTCGCAAGCAAATTCTGCTGAAAAGACCACGTTGGATCGCAATGTCGTCATCCAAACATCATCAAACACAAGGGGACTTCGTCGTCCTGACATTCTGCATCCAGGAGCTGCGGCGCTACAAGCAGAGGGACTGCAAGGCGTTGCGAACGCCCGGGATTTTTTTACCCGAGGTTGACCGGCTTCCTTCTCCTCCTCTGATGGAAATCAGTTAACTGGGCAGCTGTCAGGTGATGCGGAGAAAATCATCCTCTTTTGCTATGCTTCTTGATCTTTTAACATGCCTTCTGACCCCCCCCAAACTGCATTTTGTCATCAAAGAGGTCTTCAGAAATGGATTATCCACAGTGGTGGGTACACGAGTAGTTGACATATTGGGCTGCTTCATGTTGGACGGATGCGGGTGATGATAAGATGATGACATTTGATGGCCGTCGTTTTTGACTGGGCGAGGGAACGAGGAGGTGTAAGACTGCTGGGAGTGCAGGTGTTGCTGTATAACCAGTGTAAGGGACAGATTGGCGGCTGTTCGTTACTGAGATTCACAGGGCACCGCTGACCCAGCGATGGACAGGGCCTGATAGTCCTGCAATGATGATCCGGCTGGAGGCGTTGGTTGTCGCCAGTCGGGCTGGTAAGGAGTGGCACATTCTCTCGTCCTCTACCTCCATGTCCTACACCCTCTTTGCTCACCTTACCTCTGCATTTCGATCCATGTTCAGAAATATACAAATTGAGAAGGTATGAAGAGTTTAGGAAAGTTCTTTATTTAAATGCGCAAATCACAGCTATTCTCAAATCCTCAAATCAAGACAAATTTGCTGGATTCAAATTATAACTGCAAAGTAGATCTACAAGTCAATAAAATGCTGGCCTGCGCCAAGTGAAAAAAAAAACATTTTCTGAATATGTATTCGGATAATAAAAGGTATTTTTGGCACCTTTCAATTCACCTGTGGTAACTACACAATGCTGGATTCAAATTTAAACTGGCAGGTGGCTCTATCAACAAATCATGGATCGGGCAAAAGTGCAAAAAACCACGTATTCTGTAATGTATTCGGATAATACAAAGGTTTATTTTTAGGCACCTATCAATTCACCTGTGGTAACTACACAATTGCTGGATTCAATTTTCACTGCAAGGTGGCTTATCAACAAATCTGGACTGGGCAAAAGTGCCAAAAAAACGTATATGTAATGTATTTGGATAATAAAAGGTATTTGTTAGGCACTATCAATTCACCTGTGGAAACTACACATTGCTGGATTCAAATTTATCTGCAAGGTGGCTCTATCAACAAAATCTGGACTGGGCAAAGTGCAAGAACTCGTATCTGTAATGTATTCGGATAATAAAAGGTATTTTTGGCACCTATCAATTCACCTGTGGTGCCAAAAAAATTGCAGTATTCAATTTAAGTGCAAGGTGCCTCAATGAACACAAGCTGTAGTGCGCCAAGTGAAAAAAACACGTATTGTAATGTATGTCGGATAATAAAAGGTATTTTTTTGGCACTATACTATCAATTCACCTGTGGTAACTACACAATTGTGGATTCAAATTTACTGCTAGGTGGCTCTGGGTCAACAAATCTGGAGCTGGGGCTAAAGTGCAAAAAAACACGCATCCAAATCATTAAGTTATGAAAATGAAATTAAATTTTCCAATTACACGCAGTTTTAACTAAAAATGTTTCATTTTCACAAGAAATCATGGAAAAACAGCACCAGAAATTTGGAGCACATTTTCTTCCAAGTATGGCAATACTCTATATGTGGGTGCAAACTGCTGTTTGGACGAATGGCACGGCGGTGCAGGGGAAGGAGCGGTATTTGGTATTTGGAACACAGATTTTGGTGGGGCCATCATATGTTTTTTGGGGCCATGTATCTTAAAAAAAAGTCTCCAAAGCACCAGAACAGGTTAAACCTTCCTGAAGTCACACCATTCAACACCCTTCAGGGAATTTATCTAGGGATGTATTGTACATTTTTCGGGGTCACAAGTGATGTTTACACAGTTTTTTATGCACTGGGCGTGTGAAAAAATGAAAAAGGGAAAAGGTGGTGTTTTGGAAAATGGAAAAAATAAAAAATGCAGTTATGCAACTGTATTTTGTGTTTTATTTTGACAGCATTCGCCATGCGGTGAATGACTTGACAACGTTACTATGTGAGTCGGTACAATAACAGCAATATAAATTTTATTTTTTTTAGGTTTTTACTACTTTTACATAATAAAAATGCATTTGTAAAAAAAAACTTAGTTTTTTATCATCATATTCTGGGAGCCATAGCGTTTTTATTTTTTTGTATATGCAGCAAAGCTATAAGAACTTAATTTTATGGGATGAATTGACATTTTCATTAGCACCATTTTGGGGGACACTTTGCCTTTTGATCGCATTTTTTTATTGTTTTTTTTTGGGAGGAGGCAAGAGAGTTCTGGTTAGTTGGTTTTCTTTATTTTTTACAGCGCTCACCGTTGCAGTCTTTGCAGGCATTGTTTTTTATGCTTTATGGCCAAGCATGCTGATGACTTGTGTTGCTTTGCTCTTTGCTTTTGAGAGTGTGGTGATTACAGATTACAGAAATACCTAATTTATATATGTTGATTTTTATGTTGTAGCACTTAAAAAAATGTTTTTAGTATGTGAAACAATGTTAACGCATGACAAAAAATATTAAAAGTTAAATTCCCCCCTTTTTCCATTTTACAAATAAAAAAAAAAAATAACAAACAAAGTTACACATATTTGGTATCAACGTGTCCAAAAAAAGATCACATCCTTTTAAAATATAACATATTTACCCATGCGCTGCTGCTGGAAACACCATAGAAGATAAAAAAATTCCAAACAGCAAAATTGTTTTTTGTTTTTTTTTTTTTTTTTTTTTTTTTTGGGTCATTTCACATCCCCCTAAAAATTGGAAATACATGTTATCAAAAAAGTTACATGATTTCCAATCTTGATAGCAATAAAGTACAACGTTGAGCTGCAAAAATGCCCCTCAATCAAGTTGTTAGGTGTTCAAAAAAAGTTATTGGGTACAGAAAATGGTGCTGTGGCGCAAATTTCAAAAATAGAAAATAGAAATTTTTTTACGATATCAAAACATAATGGAAACCATACATGTATTTTTGTACATTTGTATTTCCGGATGCGTATCAACCTTTAGAATACAGATAACACATCATATCTACTGAAGATTGAATGCTGTAAAAGCAGAACACCAGAAAACATGGCACAAGTACATTTTTTTCACAATTTGCTCCACTTAGAATTTTTTTGCAATTTCCCAGTATATTCTATGGTAATATGAATAACACTATAAGAAAGTACATCTTGTCCTGCAAAATAAAAGCCCTCATACATTTATAAATGTGGAAAAGTAAAATAGTTATAACTGGAAGGCTAGGAGGGAAAAATGAGTGTGACAAAAAAAATATACAGTATACCTTGGCGTTAGGGGGTTAAAACAGTTAACTGAGTTGCTTTTTTAATGTCAAATTTATGATGTCAATAATACAATTTTGTTCTGATTTTAATATATTTCTTTTTAATAATTAAAATCTTACGAAATACTATATTTGCTACTTTTATATAGTATGTTAATTTTCATTCATCAAATTGTAGGTCAGCTGGTCAGCCTTTATTCAACATACAGCAATAGCCAGCACACCACAGTTCTCACTGAGACTTGTATATGTGCTTTAATAGAGCGTCTAAACCAGGGGTGGACAATTAATTTTCCCATGGGGCCACATGAGAAATTGGAATGGGTGTATAGAGGGCCAGTCTCTATATATTTACTCAGTAATACCAATATCTTTAACTATATAGACCCAGAAGTCGATGGCTTAGCTCTTATCAATCGCTTTATGAATTACTCTCAACCGCCTGTGCTGTGTACTCCGATGAGCCACCGAAGTACTTTGCGGAGTGGAGAGCCTTCGCTCTCTTCTCCGCAGAAGCCTGCAACTGTATGTGCACCATGAGGACGCACATACAGTTAGTCCCCGGCGCCGCCGCCATCACTGATCGCCAAGGTCCCAAGCTGATGGCTTAGCGACCGGTATCGACTGGGGACTTTAACGGTCTGCGGATGGTGCCAGCAGTGCCAGGGACTACTGAGTTGCATGTAATGTTGGGAAATCTCAGAGCTAGTTAGAGGGCCAAATGTGATTTTGTGCTTTTGGATTTTTTGGGAAACCTATTTTAAACATTATGAAATAAAGAAACAGATTTTAAACATTTTGGGGTGCTGGATTCAAAAATTTCCCTCGGTTGTCTACTTACAGAGTGTCCAATTAACTATCCACAAGGAGTCTATATACATACAGAGGGCCTACCTACGGGGGCCTATATATTTGTCTACAGGGGGTTTAATACCTACCTGCAAAAAAGCCTACCTACCTGAATGGCAGGCCTAATATACCAATCTTCCAGGGGCCTATAAACCTACTCTACTGGAGTGCTACATATTTTCCGAGGTTCTCCATGCCTACCTGCTGGCTGCAGAGGCTCTATACTCACCTACCTACCCACTTAATGATGATCCTGTACACTTATCTGCTAAATGTAGGGGCCTATATGCCTACCTACTTGGTGGACTATATACCTACCGACCTACTGGGAGATCTATATACCTATCCAGTAGGGTAGGCAACATACGTTTGGGAGAGCCTAGATACCTCCCTACCTAATAGAATGCTTCTTTACTTATCTACATAATGGGGAACCTAGATACCTACTTGATGGGGGGGCTATAAATCCACCTACCTGATTGGAGGGGGGGAGCTACCTACCCTACCTAATGAGGATCTACATATATATAAAGTGGCCACATAGGACTTATTTAATTTGCAACTAACAAATAACTTATACCAAAAACAGGGTCTTCCTGCATACCTAATTTGGGCTTTGTACCTACCTACTGTATTGGGGATTTTACTTACCTATATAGGGAACACAAAACCTAAAATAAAATGTTATGCAGTCTGTTGTTGAAGTTGAACACACACGGTTTATATCTAGACTGATAGAAGTAACTGACATTTCCCTGGATGGTTAGTGTCTATTTTTGTATGAGTGCTTTTTAATGTGAGAGACTGGCTTGGAACTACACTGTGACAGATGCAGGACACAAAAACCTTAGTGGCATGGAAATGTATAACAATATATCATTCACACTCGGCATGCTACAGAAGCATAGAATATGTAATAAACTGATGATGTAATTCCATATAAAAAGGATTAATTGATATCAAGCAATGCCTGGAATATAAATATGCATACCCAAGGGCAATTCTGTTGGATTTATATGTTTAAAGGACTTGTTGTATGTTTAATCTTTCATGAAATTTGAATTATTAAAAATATATTTTAAGCGAGATTTAAAAAAAAAAAAAAAAGCTGAAAAAAATTTAAGCACTTGATATACTGTTTTTTCCACACCTGGGTGGTTTATATAGTGGAATTGCAAAAAAGTGAATCATACCCTTGAACATCTGTTTCACAGAGCTGCTTTTCACAGCCATCTTCAGGCTCACATCTGTTCAGGATGTGGGTGATTCTACAGAGGTGACTGACTTCAGCTCTGCTATTCTAGCTGAACTGTTAGTCTGGACATGATATGATAAATGTTAAACAGCAGGGCGAAGGCTTACAAGAATGCTAAAGGGTCAAAGATTTGTCAATAAGAAACATAAAACACTTCTTGTGCAATTGATGACACATCAGGAGTGGCATCACTCTCCCAGCCACTGCTGCAAAAAATTGGGTACATATTACTCCAGTCATAGAAATGTCTGTGTCTAATGATTTGCATCCACTCTCTATGCAAGACATCAGATTTTCTCTGGAAAGGACATCAGCAGAAAAACTGTGTATCAAGGAATTCATGAAATTTTGCTTTACACGGAATGTTATCAAAACATGCGACTTTAGATGTGATGGGTTGCAAATTAGGAAAGCAGTGAGAAATGGAGCACTCAGAGAATTATATTGGACAAAACACAGTGTGTCTGACACAGAATAAATTTGTCTTTATTGTCAATGTGTCAGTTTATATGGGGTTTTTTTTTTAAACAAGCTACAAACATTCACTAGCTTTCACGAATCACAAAGGACAGAAAAGGTATAAAATAAGTTATTTCAGCAAAGCATCTTCCTTGGACATTTTCCTCATTAGAATATCCTGATGAAATCCATATTTGCAAGTCTGAGCAGAAAATACCCACACTTTTTAAACATTGAGGGACGTCGCACATTTTAGTGTGAACCTATAGTCCTATTACATATCACGAAGCATTTTCTACTACATGATGAAGCAATACACACAACTAATAAGATAATGAGTTGCAGTGCTTAGCGGGATGCTCCTGCGACCCACACAATGGTTTTGTGGCACACCCATACCTTTGCTGCTGTCCATGCAGGTGGTCATCAGCCGCATCTGGGCCTGTGGGCGGACTCGCAGTTCCTTACTCCAGAGGTTTCCCACCCTAGTCCTCAAGGGCACACATCAGGTCATGTTTTCTGGCTTTCCTAGCATTGCACAGGTGAAAGTCATTATTAGTCAGTGCATTCTGCAAGGTGATATCATTATGTCAGTGCATTCTGTGGGAAGATCCTGGAAAACATGACCTGTTGTGTGCCTTGAGGACTGGAGTTGGGGAACACTGCCTTACTCCATGCGCTTTCTCTTGCTTGCTGGCAGTTGAAATTTAAAGGGGCCAGCGTGCCATCTGTGATTGGTTATGCTTGCTGCTCTCTAGTGCTTTGTGTGCCTGTCATGAGGGCTATTCCTTGAGCTTTTTCCAGTCTATTCTGTTTACAGTCCCATTTGCCTCCGTCCCTTAACCACAAACCTCTGTCACCTGTCCAGACATTTGTGCCTGCCTGACGATTTTGTACCGTGCTACACCTTGGCTGCCGCTACAGATAAGTCACGCCAGGGGTAGCGACCTGGGGGTCGCCTGTTGCAGGAAGACAATCCCGATGCAAGGCAGTCTATGGTGAAAACCAGTGGCCCCTTAAACACCGCTCCCTGGTGCGGCTTATACCATTGCCTGCGGTGGTCCAGAGGATCCACTAAATCCCATGCGTTTTGCAGTTGTGCTAAGTGTTCGCTGGAGAGGTGGAAGTCATGTCTCCACTGGACTCTGAAGCAGAGTATTCATGAATTCTGGAGTGATGAATAACTTTCACTATCTGACAGTCCAACTAAATGTAAGGTAAATGTTTCACAGAGATGTAACCAAAAAAGGCTGGGCATAATAGGTTCCCCCATACATTATTTTTCCATTAATGTAGCCCTATGAGGAAATCATTATATAGAACTATTTTGAGGTACATGTAAATAATTTATGGGGAGAATGGAAAAAAGCCATCATTACTTGCTAAGTCCACCCCACAAGCATGTAATACAGGGGAGCCAGGAGTGCAATGAAATCAACTGGTGATGTCTTACAGAATTTGTCACACTTGGTTTTGGGGATAACAGGAATGTTGATGATAGAAAGTCTCTTGGCCGTCACCCAGGGTTCATTGGGAACTATCTCTTATACTATAGCTTACTTCTCTTCAACAAGTTCTTTAGTCACTAGTCTGTGGGACAAGAGTCTCTCTCTCTGTCCACATGAAATCTACACATTTCCTTGGAAAATCTGCTTGACCCTGGCACTGACACAGCCGAGAGTACTGTAATAAATTGGCTTAGTGTAGAAATGGTCCAATTCCCAATGTTAATAATCTGGGAATGTGAACAAGGCTCCAGGCCCAGGTGGCTTACACCCAAGCGTTCCAAAAGAGCTCAGCTCGGTGGTCGCTGTATATGATATTTAGAGATTCTCTGGTGACTGGTATAGTGCCAGGAGACTGGCGCAAGGCAAATGTGGGCATAAATAGGTCTTCCAAATGGACAATGACCCAAAGTATACTGCCAAACTTGTTACAAAAAGGCTTAAGGATAACCAAGTTAATGTTTTGGAGTGGCCATCACAAAGTCCTGATCTCAATCCTATTGAAAATTTATAGGCAAAACTGAAAAGGCAGGTGCGAGCAAGGCAACCTACAAAACATGGCTCGTTACACCAGTTCTGTCAGGAGAATGGGCCAAAATTCCTACCAACTACTGTGAGAAGCTTGTGGAGGATATCCAAAACATTTGAACCCAAGTCATACAGTTTAAGGGCCATGGCCTACCAAATACTTAAATGAAATTTATGGCAAACTTTGGATTTGCAGAAATAATTAGTGTTTGAGCGTTTTTATCGACAAAGTGAAATCGGCAAGGTTTTTTATGGTGGATCGAAATTTCCAGTTCATGCGATAATTAAGGTTAAAATTGAGCATCATCTATTAAGATCGCGCCTTTTCCGGCGCTTCCTGTAATTTTGGCGGCCAGCAAACCAGATTACAGAATTAGAGCAGGGTTGAGATGTGTGTGCGACGTCATGACTGGGATGAATGTATGATTGACGATTGGCTGGAAAATCACATGACCCTCGTGTTAATAGTACAGGCGTTTCCTGTTTCAGCCTCAGTGTCTTCAGAGTCTCATAGGGATAGGACCTGCGCTCTGCCCTGTGGCCCCAACGCTCAGCGAAATAGTCTATTCTGCACAGAGAAACCTCTACTATTAGCTGTGATCTTCCAATATAGTTATATTAGAGATTTGAAGATTTTATGTAGTTAGCTAGTGAATTTAAAGCAGCATCTACAGCTGTAAATTCACGGCGGGGGGGAAACAGGGGGGGGTGGCCACCACGGGTGAACAAGGACAAGACTATCTTATAAAGAACACTGGATAAAGTTCACCAAGACTTAGTGTAGACATTGTAGTGGAATAATCTTTATTATTACCGTTGCTATTGAAATATTCCTGGATATTGGGAAGCCTGAACATATATGGATACACATCATTTATGTACTGCAGGTCTCTTTGTTAGTGTGGCAAAAAACTCCCCTTTTATTATAGGTAACATTTCTGATAGTGTTCATTTTAATTTTACCACTACACCTGTGACTGTGATATATCCACTTGCAGTTAAATTACAATCCAGCACGTCAATCTTGTAGATCAGCAAGGTTGTTTGGTGCATAAAAATTCACCGTGTATCATACGAAAACATAAACAGTTACGTGTTTTTGACTTTTGCACACCCGTATATTGTTCATTGACGCAGCATCCACGTATAATTTAAACAGCAAATTCTTATATTCCACCATAGGTGAATTGAAAGTGTGCAAAAATACAGTGTATCATACGAAACATACAGTTAGATGTTTTTTGACTTTTGCACACCAGCATTGTTCATTGACGCTGCATCCACGTAATCTTTAAAACAGCAATTCTATATTCACCATAGAGTGAAATGAAAGGTGCAAAAAATACAGTGTATCATACGAAACATAAACAGGTACGTGTTTTTTGACTTTGCAGCACCAGATTTGTTCATCTGACGACAGCTTCCACGTAAATCTTAAGAACAGCAATTCTCTAGTCACCACAGGTGATTGAAAGGTGAAATAATACAGTGTATTATACTAAAAACATAACAGATACGTGTTTTTTGAATATTGCGCACCCAGCTTTGTTCATTGACGCGTTCCCGTAATCTTAAAACACCAATCTTTAGTCCACAACAAGGTGAATTGAAAGGTGCAAAAATACCGTGTATTATACGAAAACATAACGATAACGTGTTTTTTGACTTTTGCGCACCCAGCTTTGTTTCATTGGACGCAGCATCCACGTAAATCTTAAAAACAGCATTCTATAGTCACCTAGGTGAATTGAAAAAGGTGCAAAAAATACGTGTATTATACGAAAACATACAAGATCCTTGTTTTTTGACTTGTGCGCACCCAGCTTTGTTCATGACGCAGCATCCACGTAATCGTAAAACAGCAATTCTATAGTCACCACAGGTAAATTTTTGAAAGGTGAAAAAAAATACCGTGTTTTAAACAAACAAACAGATACGGTTTTTTGACTTTTGCGCACCCAGCTTTGTTCTTTGAGCAGAATCCTAAATCTTAAAACAGCAATTCTATAGTCCCCACAGGTGATTGAAAGGTGCAAAAATATTGTATTTAAAAAACTAACGATACGTGTTTTTTGATTTTGCGCACCCAGCTTTGTTCATTGAGCAGCTCCACTTTAATCTTAAAACAGAAATTTCTATGTCACCAGGTAAAATAAAAGGGTGCAAAAAATCCGTGTATTATACGAAAAAAATAACAGATACGTTTTTTTTTGATTTTGGCCCCCAGCTTTGTTTTGACGCAGACCCACGTAAATTTTAAAAAGCTTTCTTAGTCCCCACAGGGAATTGAAAGGTGAAAAAAATCCCGTGTATTATACGAAAACATAAAGATACGTGTTTTTTGACTTTTGCGCCCCCCAGCTTTTTTCATTGAGCAGCATCCCGTAAATTTTAAAAACAGCAATTCTATAGTCCCACGGGGAATTGAAAGGGTGCCAAAAAAAATCGTGTTTTACGAAAACATAACAGATAGTGTTTTTTGCATTTTGCCCAGCCCAGATTTGTTGTAGACCTTGCAGTTAAATTTGAACCCAGATTTTTTTTTTGATTGAGGGTTTGAAAATAGCGTGATTTCCCTTTTCCTTTTTTAATAAGAGATTTCCAAACTTTTCGATACCTTTAAATTTTTATATTCGAACATGGAGCGAAATGGGTGGGTAAGGAGCAAAGAGGGGGGTAGACAGGAGGTAGAGGTCGAGAGAAGGGTGCTCCTTCCGTGCTGGGAAAAACACGCATGCCAGCGGATCGTCAG
Organism: Phyllomedusa bahiana; assembly: GCA_025379985.1. NCBI lineage: Eukaryota > Metazoa > Chordata > Amphibia > Anura > Hylidae > Phyllomedusa > Phyllomedusa bahiana. Next base: position 495 of record JAODAL010023382.1, on the reverse strand, counting down.
TTGCAGGACCGTCAGGCCTTCATCGTGGGTCGGGGCCCTGTGAATTAGTAACAAAAACATCGTCCCCAAATCTGCCCTTTTCTTTGGTTATGCAACCTGATTAGCAGTCTTCCTCCTGTTTCCCAGTCACGGCCAAAATGTCGTCTTCGGCATCCGTCCAACATGAAGCAGCCCAAATGTCAATCGTGTTCCCCACCCTGTGGATAATCCATTGTTGAGACCTTTTTGATGCAAAATGCGGTTGGGGGGTCAGGGGGCATTTTAAAAAAGTCAAGAGGATATTTAGTCTCCTTGGCCCAGTTATGATGCCATCAGAGGAGGTGGGGAAAGGCGGGGTCAACGGCAAAAATCCGGGGCGGCCCGGAACCCTTGCAGTGCCCCTTGCTTGTAGCGCGTTCGGGGTGCAAAAAAGTCAGGAAGACCAAGTCACCTGTTTGATGAGATAATGATGACGACATGGGATCCATCCGGGTCTTTTCGCAAAATTTTTGGGCC